>VYZW01037340.1:16170-39248 GCA_013401315.1 Balaeniceps rex | reverse complement strand
GTGGTGCTTAGTTGCCGACTGGGGCTAAACCACGACTGAAACCATTAATGTACTTGGGTACCACCTTATGGAGACAATTAGCAATTATACTAATTCTTCCGAGAGAGTTTTTATGGAGGAAGTACAGAATGGCACCTTCGCTACTTTCTTCTATGATGTTTCCTCCTTCATTACAACCGCTTTCCAGTATTTTGAACACCCCTGGGCAGTTAAGATATATATATTGACAAACTGGAGAAGGTCCACTGAAGACCACTAAGATGGTTAGAGGGATGCAATACAAGGCATATGAGGAAAGCAACTGCTGTCTTCTGCTACCTAGAGAAAGGACCTAGAGCCAAACCCTTCGCATAGGTGAACAGCGAAAGGACAAGAAGCAATAGTCACTAGTTGCACCAAAGGAAATTCCATTGGACCTGAGGACTTCAACACCAAAGGGGTTCAGTACTGAGATGTTATCCAGGGAGGCTGTAGCATCTCCATGTTTGGAGACTTCAGAAGATGGCTGGACAAGGTCCTGAGCAATCTGCTCTTACATGGAAGTTGTCCCAGCTTTGAGCAGGGCATTGGACTTGACACACTCCAGAGGTTTCTTCCAATGTAAATTTCTATATAAATTTTCTAAAAAGGCATACAGTTAACATAAATTTGGGAAAAAATAGTATCATGTGTGTTGGTCTTTTCATTTGCCTTTTGGAGTCAAGGTTATTGGGGGTCATGTGTATAAGAGCTAAGACTTTAGGAGAAAACATTATTCTTGATAAAAATCTGTGAACAAACTCTCATTGTGTGTTCCTTAACTGTTGTACATTTGTGGCTCATTAAAACAATGTCTTAAGGACTTTTTTATGTAAGAACATGTTCATCCTCCCTTTGTGATTCTTCATTCAAGTAAAAATCAAGCTGAAAATGAGAAAAATTAAAATTGCATAATTGCAGGAACATAAATTTGTCACAGCACTGGAGAACAAAAATGAAGCTAAATTTTCTTGCTCCACTAGTAACAAAATACTGTATCAGAACAAATGTATAATTTACAGAGGTTTTCAGACCCTAATGTCATTTCTCACAGGGAGCCAATCTAGCAGACAAACTAAGAAACAATCAGACAAATATGAGTACTGCCAATTTGTACTTGAAAAGTCTAGATTCCAGGGAACAGCCAGTGAGGACTGAGCTTTCACAGGGAGCACAAAAATCTGTGGCAGCACCTCCCCTGAGAGAAACAGTTTCCTCCTCTCTGTCTTAATCAATGGCTAACATTAAAAACATCTTTACTGGCAAAGTCCAGACTCTCAAGTTCATGAAATTAATCAGGAAAATCTACCAGATAGAGGAGTCTGTGTAAGTCTCAGACAGCTACGACAGAGCACATGAAAACCACAGCCATCCGTCATTGCTGAAAGCTGGTCCTGCCATGACAGAGCATGGACACATCTATCTGGAGAAGACACATCATGCCAAATTTTTTTGGCCCAGGACCAAATACATTTTATTTAATTGATACAGAGGCCATATCAGACTTCATACTCTGCCTTATTAGTTGGGTGTAACACAGTACAGGATCTAGTAGACATGCCAGGATTTAGGCTGAAACAACTGTAAAGCAAAACCCATCGGTTCTGCAAGTTAAGGTCAGCTAAAAATGTCAGTGTGGCATGTCAGAATGACAGTTGAGTTACAAGGCATATAAGCACAGAAATGACTGCAGCGCATCAGTCTTCTACTGTTTTGAAGAAATTGGTGTCATGGTTGCACTGCCACTTGGGAGCCAAGAGCCTAGAAGGATATTCTGCCAGGAAGAGAATGAAATTAGCTGTGTGGTTTGCCATTTCCCCATATGGGTGTTTGAAAGGACAACAGACTGCTAAGATAAATGATTAATTACAATGCAATCACTTAAAAATACATGAGATACATCTGCTCAAAGGTTAATAACCAATAACACAGCCTGTAATACAATGCAAAGGAAAAAAATCTCATGCTTACAAATGCATCATCAGGGACCTTTGGATTCAAGCTGCTGGATAGGTTTAGCAGCTAGTTAGCAGACTAGTGCTTTGTCGGTGTTTATTATTAGAGACCCCCTGTGACACACTTGGTGTATAGTTAATGTGCACAGCAAGTCATAGCTAGAGAATCCAGTCCTGGAAGACGTGGTGCAGGTGGGGATTAGAAACCATTTTGGGACTACTAACTTGGGAGAGCAGCTGCACCATGAAATGCCAGCAGTGGCTCACCAGGGTATCTGGGGCTGTCTCAGGAACGAGGGAAGTCATGCTCGGCAGCATACCCTCCCTCTGGTAGGAAGCTGGATGGACTGCACTATTACTGTCTTCTGGCTTATCTGCTCACGTTTCTTATCTGCATAAAGCAGGGGTTTTATGCAGATACCCTCATGCTCTTGGGTTTTGTCCTCAAACAGAATTGGATCTGGAATCCCCCAGTTTATCCCACAGTGCCTGAAGAGAGTGCTGTGGTCAGTGGGATATTCTGGTTCTAGTGGGAAAGGAAGAGATTGGAAAGGTTTCTGAAACCCACTGTAACTCAGCAATTCTGCATCTTAGTCTCCCTCACCCTATCCCCAGCAGTGTACTGCTGAACTAACTGAAGATCACAAAAGCACAGTACGACCACCATCACGCTAATTGCTCCCCCCACCTCCCAAACTTCACACACATCGCATCCACTCCCATAAGATCTTCCTCTTCAATCCCCTTCCACCACATTTCCCCTTTCTCCATAACCCTACACTCGGGTCCTGGAAAGATTTCCACTGTCATCCCCAATGTTGCTATACAAGTTACTGGGTCGGATCCACAGCCGCCACTTGGCATACCCCCCCAACATCTGTGCGGCAGGCCATTTTGCTCATGTTGAAGGCCCTGCACTACGCAGCTCTTCTGTGTGCTTCCTGTGTGTTCTAGACACCCCATCGGGTAGGAAACACTGTCTGCCTAGAGCGAGCAACACCACCACAAACTGAATGGCCTCTGGTGAATACTTAAGACAAAGCAGCCAAAGGCTCAAATACACCATCCTGGCTACTTGTGGGAGTGGCAGTCTGTCCCCATTTATCAACTCCAGAATCCTTCTGGAAAAAAAAAAAAAGAAGAGCGTTAAGTTACTGCAGCCCCATCTGCTTTGCCACAAAGCAGCAGGGAAGCCCACTCCCTGCATTCCACTGACCGCTGTGCCTTTTGTTAGTCAAGCAAAGCTCCAGAGTCATCAGTATGTACATTTGTAGGATGCAATATACTGACCTTTCACCTATTTTTATTGACATGCTGTCCTGAACTTATTTATAAGATAAAGGACAGATTTCAAGTGGAGTAGAATTTAAACAAAGGGGGCAATTCAATCACTTAATGAACAAACTGCTGCCAGATCTGCAGCTGGGGACTCAGGTTCTGGAGGTAATATTTAGTTCTTACAGACAGGCCAAGCAGGGGGCTTCTCACAATTGTATTCTCTATAGCCATACGTGTTTCAAGTCCTGCTTTTTTTTTTTTTTTTCAGCAAGATCTCCAAGCAATACACTATGAAGTACTACATAAAAACCAGTATGCATTTAACCATAGGTTAAACTGATGCACTGTGACACTGCCATTGAGGGGCCATTATCCTCTAGTAATCATCTGTCATTCTTAATTATATGCCTGTAAATTAAAAATCTAATATGTTGTGACAAAACTGTGTGATTGGAGAACTGCAGAGTAAGCAGTTTGCCAACTTGGACTGGACAGGATGCTGGGTTTCAGAAAGCCACACTGGATTTTCACCATGAGGAGAGATTTCTTTACAGGTTAAAAAGTGAGTAAAGTTGGGGTTTTCAAACACCCTTCAGATGGAAGGGTGGCTGAACCACCCCATTAAGTCATCAGGAAGCCAGTACTACTTCCAGTAGATTTGAATTTTTGCAACTTATTACATCATTGATAAACATCACTAATGGTCTTACCATTAAATAGTTTTGTGTGTGCTGGAAGATCCAAATGGAAGCATTTAAGAAAACATTTAACTTGCCTCTGAAATAAATCTAAGAAGTATTTGTCTTTTGTTTAACCATTGAAGCAATTGTTCTCCTTTCCTGGAAAACCTGGGAATCTACTATTTTTTGTAGCAAAAAAGGTGAACTGTAGTTATACTGAATCTTTCTTCAACCAGAGACTGACATGATTACTAGTCCTAGACTATTACAATAATAAAAAAAAAAGCTAATAATGAAATAAAACACATCCCATTTTCCATTACCTTTTTAACCCAAAACACAATGTAAAAATATATCTGAAATTTACTTGCTCCTGAGCAAGACTACAACAGTCAGACACTAATAAGCAACAGTCTGGAAAAGGATAGGGTAGATGAATTAGACCCAGGTCAGCATGAGAAAACCCTGTGTTATAAAAAGATGCCATTCACTCTCTAGGGTTAGAATAAGAAAACAGAAAATTCACATTTCTATAATTCAAAATACTTGTGAACATTTAACTGAAAAAATATGACAGGCACAGGACAGATAATCTGGAATGGCTAATGCCAAATCTCATCAAAGGATGAGATTCCTGCCCAGACTGTGATTAAAATAAGGAACTCAACACCACAGATCACTTTAGAGGCCAAAGATTCAGCAAGATTCAATGAGAAAGCGAACATGTATAGGAATAAATAACTCCAGAGTGTCAGGACCTGGAGCGCACTCCAACCACTAGCAGCTTAGCTGGCTGTTCAAGGCCAGCTGGTTGACAGAAGGTATGAAGAAAACTTGAAGGAACTTCAGCAGAGGCTCATCCTCAAACAGCTCTGTTGGGAGGCCTCAGTGAGGGCAACCCTCTTTCCCTTCAAGGCTGCTTTAAAGCTGAGGCTCTCACCCTGGTCCTTGCCTGAGCTGTGCCACAGCCATGCGCCCCATTGATCCAGGTCCTGGACAATCTCCCAGCTTGACTGCAGGCCTGCCTCACCACTATGGACTCGCCCGGCAACGACCGATCCTGGTCACTATGTCCAGACCTGATTGTCATCCTGACTCGACTTCCGAACTTGACTTTGGACCTACCCTGTCACTAGAGATTTGCTTGGTGGTCTGGCCCCTGGGCTGAACCTGACCACCCTCATCAGCATTTACTGCCTCACTTGGGGTATGGGGGGACTGGTCCCTTGCTGGTGAAGACAGTGCTTCTGCCGGCCTCCTTTTCCTGAGGGAACAGCTTTGACCTTGCTGCACTCTGACATAGAGCTACAACAGCGGAAGCTATCAACAGGTATTTGCTGAGAAACAAAACCTGATGTTTGAGCTCATTTTCCTCCTTTTTAGGGACTGGAATGCTGAAGGTTGCTTCGAAATTGTGCAAACTGCTACATCTACACTGCTGGCACAGATCTGCTGAAGCTTCCCCTAATCTAGTGCTAGCTACTGTCAGATGTGATACCAGAGTTAACAGAGAGACACTCAGTCTAAAAACTCAGTCCATAGTAATACCATTTCTCTCTTTGCCCTACAGACTACATAGGAGCTCACGCATTAACACTAGAAGTTCTGCTGAGGTGTATTTTCCTTGACATCTTTGTCATTGCTCATTACTTAGCACAGAATTAGCTGACTGAGGTCTAGTAAATTAGTAATTGTCATAATGCACAAACAGGAATATTATGTTTGTCCAAATACAAAGCAGGCAATCATCAATTTTAAAGGATCAGAATTAAAAAAAAAAAATCAAAGCATACAGTAAAGAACGAACTAAAGGCCCAATTCCTTCCAATTCCATGTGTAGTCCCCAGCATGGATCAACACCAATCTCCTCCTGTAACTCCACACACCACCCTTTAGATCCCAGTAGCTCTCCTTGCTGCCCCACTGTCCACCTTTCCAGTGGCTCACTTGACAGGCATGCTGTTCTCCAGCTGTCCATCTACACAGTACTACAGAGCCTCTTGCCATCCCCCCCGAGGCACTGACATGCTGTAGCCATAAAAGATGAGTTTAAATCTCAGCATCCTCACGTTCAACAGGCCACACCTCACTTAGTTTGCAACTTGCCCTGCAGCCACAGCACACCTGCAGCCACACAGAGAGCCTGTGTGCTGTGGCACCAGGCAGCAAAGAACCCTGTCACCTAGAAACTCGGCACCAGGGCATCTTCAAGCAGAGGGATAAATTCTGTCCCCCATTTAATCTAGTCCTTGCCCTGTATTTCCACTAATGTAGAAGTCTGAAGTATGGTATAATTGAATTATGCTTACCTGACAAAGTTAAACAGGAGTTAACAACCAGTAAAAAATTTGTGTCAAAACAGAGGAAGCTGTATGTTCTTTAAGCGATCTCCCATATTTGTTTTGAATAAAAGTATCCTACTGGTTTCAAAACACAAAAGCCCCAACAGCACTTTTTCCCCTATAGTGTTGCAACTTAGAAGAGAAGTATCATCACTAGATACCAGAGTTAGCAAAAACCCAGAACTCAACAGGAAGAGATTTGAGACACCACATATCACTTCCTTCTGCAGGCATGAGGGTTTTTTTTTATAGAAAATAAAAACCAAAAATTTTATTGACTGTAGATACCTGTACAGAGTGTAAACTTTAATATTTCACCAGATACGTGAATAATTCTGGAGAAAGAGTTGTCAAGCACCTTCATTTCAACACATTTTTGATATTTACAGTAAGACATACCTGATTAAGTGTATGAATAAAATGAATTAAAACGTATAAAAAGTTATAAAAAAATCTTTAAAATGTTTATATGGTTTGTTATTTTATGATAAATATACAAGAGGAAGATGTCACACAGTTAAGACTCAGAATTGGCTCTGTTTAAAACTGTTACTGTGTCTGAAGTGTCTGAAGAGGGAGTGAGAAAATAGAGATGTTAGCTTACTGCTCTGATCATGACATTGTGAAATGTGTTCTGGCAGAAGGCTCACTAGTCCTGTTTTTTTCTGCTGCTGCAGGTTGGCTTGCGGGCAAGCTTCCTTCCCAACACACAGTGTGGAAGCCAAACTTGACTCTCAGATTTGTACTGCTAATTTGACATAAGAATACACATTTTGATTTTGCCTCCCCACTCCAAAGTTACCGCTTTGATTTCCAGCACACCTGTTTGCTGTTATTGAACACTGGCACACAAATGGGGCATCACCATCTTTTTTCTTTTAAGCACCAAGACACAGGTGACCTTTCTGGAAATCAGATTTTTAGCTGCCATGGTCTCTCATGGCCTAAGAAAATGCATGACATGGTTTGCTAAAGAAGAAAGATGGCTAGGATAGGATTCAAAGACCACTTTCAGGCTTACAGAATCAAACACAGAAACATTATTTTAAAAGCTCTCGGGAAACAAATGTGATTCTGTGTCTCTTTAAAACCAAAGACCTCCAAATGAATCAACATCCATTCTTTGATGAACTTTCAGCAATTGAGATCTATAGCTAAAGTTTGTTTAGTGGATTTTAGGAAACTACTCAGGAATCCACCTCAGACGGAAGAAAAATAAATCTCTTAAAATCCAACAAAAAGTTCAAATACATCCACTAAGCAGTGCTGATTATCTATAAAGAATCACTTGCTGTGGGAAAGGATCACACAGGCCAGGGTGAGAACTATCCTCACAGCACATGGATAAAGTATTTCCGTAATACAAGAGTCAAAAGTTGAGATTCAAGTTCTGGAAGTGGAAGGCCTGGTAGTGGGAAGGAATGCAGTTAGGCATTAAATCTGTAATATTACTGGGTGTTCCCACCCACATCTATTCATCCTTGGGACCCCCTAGAGATATGGCCCAGCTGCATATATGATGGGCTAAGCATGCCACTATGCAGACAACCGCTGCATGCTCCGAGGTACAACCCTGTCTCAGGATTTGAGTCATGCCATCCTTTTTACTCTGTTCGCTATTTCTTGCTTTAATTTTGCCAAGAGACACTTCCTCCTAGCCCAGAACTGGTGAAACTCAGGCCTCCACATTCACCTTAAAAGCAAAGAGATAATATTACAAAGAACAAGATGCAGTTGGACCCAACCTGGGCAGCTCTGCCTTGCCTAACTGCTACAAAACAGTCATTGCCTCTCTGTGTGTGTGTCTGCATATGCACATTGTGGCTTGCTGTCAGCTGCACGGAGCACTTATCTTTAGGGCCTGATTGTGTTGATAGGAGTGAATTGTTTACAGCACATTTCCAAAAGGTGTCTGCTGCTCTAAAGCTTATTTTAATGCTCAGTTTCTTTCTATACAATCCACTCCAACTGTGTTGTCAGGGCAGCGGCAAGAACGGCCTCCTGGTGTAGCCAAGCAGAGGTGAGTACAACCACCATTATTCACTGCACAGTAGTTATGTCCTGGAAAAGAACAGAGATGTAAATGTTAAAGAAAAACAAAAGCAAAACCACAATAAAATCCAAAACACATATATACAAAAGAAGTGCAGATTTCACGACTACACTAGAGAAACAAGTCATAACAAGATTGAGAGTGAAACAAAACTATGCCTTGGGGAGATGAGAGTCATCACATCCCTCGCGTCAGCTTCTGATATTCACCTCAAAGAAAGATCAAGATATCGGGACAGAGCAGGAGAGGCAACATGAAAAAGAATGGGCTCTTCCTGAAATACCCTTCATAAATTGGCCAAGTGGTCACAGACATTAGAATAAAGAGACAGTGAGTGAGGAAATACAGAAAGTGCAACACGTGGGGACAAAGTCCAAAATGCTACAGGACCTCATCACTGGATACCACCCACTACAAAACCATGGAGGAATGACCCATGAAAACAAAAGAATCAGGTGGGTGGGGAGGAGCATGTTAATGTTGAAGGGTAAAATGAAAGAGAATACAGCACCAGAAGCAGTGGATCTGAGGGGGAAAGGCATCCCTCCAAGAAAAAGAAAAACACTTGAAATAGACATATGATGAGAAAGAAATGATACCAAGGTTCTGAATATTATAAACATAGTATTTACTCAGAGCACACAATGTTGTTTTGTTTCACACTGTCTACCACAACAGAACTGTGAATTAACTAGTAATAACAACGTAACTGAATTCTTAATTATGACATTTATATGCATTTTTTGAGCTCTGAACCAAGCTTTCAACTAAATTAAATTAAATTATGTTTTTTACTATATATATTGAATAATTTGAAAAGAAACTATCTTATGGATTTTTTTAGGCCTAAAGTAAAACCACTACAACTCCTATAATTTCAGTCATGTTGTAATAATAAAAAGTGAACTCTTCTCCTAACTATGATTTGCTAAGAATAACATAACTGAACAGTGATATCGCTTCCCAAAGAACAAATTGTTATTTCAAGGATACCAACCTCCTCTCTTCTAAGCTTCACAAGGGGCTTTTCAATAACATGTCTGAAAAACTTAACATTCAACGGAGCAGAAAGACTAGCCCACCTGCTGTTTTCTGAATATTCCCTTTTTAAAAACACTGGATCTCATTAAGGACATCTGGAAGACCATGATATTTCTGTAGTTTAAACTTAAGAATATGTAATGCCTTAGCCATGAACATAGCATTCAATTTAGACGATGACAACACAGCAGCTTTTGCCATGTCAGATCCTCATCTTGATCATACATTTGTCCTTTCATAAAGGATAGAACAGGCCCCTTCTTCCCTCCCTACTCCGGTTTCATATGGCAACCACAACAACTGCTTTTATGAAAAAAAAAAAAAAAAATTAGGTGGCTTTTAATTTCTCAGTAAACAGAAATCTAAGCAATAACCAGTTCTTCACTAACTACCCAGATCAGTGGGCAGCCTGTCAATGGGAGCTGCTACTAAGTTCATTTACATGCTAAGGTGTTGCACAGCTGTAAAAACTTGAGGATCATCTGGATTACCTCCTGGGCACTGAGCAAAGGCTGTAGTGATTCCATAGAGACGGGAGCGCTTATGAGGCTGGAAGTTGTCCTTTTCTATTGAAATCGTGCGATCCACTGCTACAACAGCATCCCTGTCGTATGGAGAAGAGAATACACACAAGTGAGATGAAGGTGGAAGTACAGGGGAAAACAAAACAAAACAAAAACAAACAAAAAAGCAGGGAAGAAATCTGAAGTTGCTTATTTTTTACAATTAGGAAGCGATGCCAGAAGCAAAATCCTCCCAGACCTCATCTTTCCTGGGCAACCCAAATATGTCATGAACCTCGTTCTAAGCAGCTAAGAAATTTAGCAGGGAGCCACCTTACTAATTTTGAAGGTACTTCCAACACAGGACAATGTCCCTCTACAGGAACACATCTGTCAGTAGTTTTGAGACATTCTCCATATTCTTTCCCTCTGATATTTTCTGTGGTATAGCTGACATTGCAGCTATTATGCATAATGATTACGGACAATGTTGTATTTCAGGTGGAGCCAGACATCCAGAAGGAATGAGGCTAGTCATAGGCAATCTTTTCTTCCTAAAAATAAAAGGGCAGTCAACTGGCAGACCTGTAACACACTGTTTCCCATTTATAGAAGCCTATTCTAGAATAGCATTTCCCAGCTGTTAGGTTCTAGCTTGGAAATCCTTACACACGTTAATAGCTCTTCCTGCTGCAGTTGGTGGAGTCATTTGTGTAAGAGTTTGCAGATCGAGTCCACACAACCATTTGCCTCAAGGAAAAATAAATATTTAAGAATGCATGGACTGGATTTTTTTCTGGAAAATACAGTAAACTCTGAAGTCTTGACCATACGTCAATGTTTTAGATCATCTGCAACAAAGAAAGTGTCATCAAGACAGTAAAAATGTTATTTTCTTATTTCTGGTTGAACATTCAGATAATATAGGGCACAGAAAGCCTCGAGTGACTAATTTCTGCCCTCTACAATGCAGCAAGTACAGCCATAAGGGAAACATGTTAGCTCTTACTCCTTTCCCAGAAATGTTCAGTGTTAAAAGCATTTTCTTAGAGGAAAAATCACTATGCTGAAAACGAAAGCTCAGTTAACTGGCAACATCGATAGGTCAACTCTACAGATCCACTCCACCCTGCATCAGCTATTGCCAGGAAAGCAAAAAAAGAGGAATGCGTGAAAGGTCAGACATGGGAAATGCAGTATATACTTCAGTTACTACCAGGGAGAAGAACAGACTAAAGCACTCCATAATTTCTTTAGCAGATAACATACCTTCTCCAGTCTGTGTAGTATAAATTCTTCCCATAGCTTGTAACACTAAAAGGATACTGAATCCCTTCAACAATCTTTCGTCGACCAAGCTGATTAGGGTTCATGCACTCCAGCCTCTTGGTACCTGGGTGTAGTGAAACAATTAAGCCTTTGAACCAGAGTAAGAGAGCTCTCATGAGGGATGAAGGACAAGTGTAAGCACACAAGCATGAACAGAGTAAAACTTCCTGGAATTCTTCCAGTATGCTGCTTAGCCGAAGTTCTCCCCATGTCACATCTCTGCATGTGCCAGAGATTGGATGGGAAAATACTTTGGTGCTAATGCTAATCAGCACACCACCTAACTTACAGGACACAGATGTCCAATGCAGCCATGACCATTGCTCACAAGCTGAGACTCCTGATACAGATACCAGCATCCTCAGGCTGGGGTGTAAGCTGACAGAAGGTCTCCTCCATTCTGGAGTGATACTTCAACCACTAACCAGTTCCACCTCCTCTGGAAGGCATTTTTGCAAGGTTAGTTTGGTGACCATGTTCCCAAAATGCTTGCTGGGTTGGGCCATGAAGGCAAGGCTACAGGAAGAACATCTAACTTGTAGGTGCAAATAGATTGTAAAAAGGTCTAGCTGTAAAGCTACCACACACATCAGGAACACTGCTAGTGAATGTAAACACCTGTAGGTTTCTCTTAAGTAGTGGGTTCCAAAATTAGGGAAAAAGGAAAAGAGACAAATGCAAGAACAAGAAAGGAAGAGAGAAAAAGAAAAGAAAGATAGCACAAGGAGATAGATTTGAGGGCTGGACAAAGTGCCTACAGTGAAAAAGAGAGCTCAATCTTTTTAGTTTATCAAAAACTTGAAAGGTGACTTGAAGTGTAAAAGCACCTCCACAGGAGGAGATCTCTGGAAGAGTCTACAGTGAGAAAGAGAGCAAGACGCAAAAAATAAAAAAAAAAAGTTCAAATGAGAATTAAAAGCAGACTTTTTTTTTTACTGATAAGACACTGGCACAAAAATAACAACAGATCAGTGGCAGAACCTTCATCTCTTGATCTTTAAATCTAGTGTGAATTGCTTTTTCAAGACTTGCTTCAGTCAAATATATACCAGACTTTGCCTAAAGAGAGGTTACAGGTCTTAGAACAATAGTGAAAGGACGATATTCTGTAGGGCCAGACTAGATGAATCAGTGTTTTTTCCTGGTCTTAAATGCACAACTTCTACAAAGGCCTAAGCACTACTTGAAGAGATAGCCACATACAAGACACACAGTCATAAACCTGTTGCATTCCAAGAAAGTTTTCTGATCAGAATTTAAATCTTCCAGCTTGCGCCACAGTCTCATATGAATGCTACAGTAGTAGTAACAACAAATAAAGCGAGAGATTATTAAAGCCAAAAAGAAAGGTATGAAGTCTAAGACAAAGCCCAAAGAGCTATAAACGTTAGTTGGCTGTGCATCATTTCAGGATTGGACATATTTATTCTACTACTATTACGAAGATAGATTTTAGCACCTCTTTACCTGCATCTACCCAGCACAGCATTGAGGAATAAGGGTCAAATGTCAGCCCATTTGGTAACCCAAGATCATCTTTAACAAGGATTCTTCTGTTTGTGCCATCCATGTATGAGGTTTCAATTTTAGGAGCTTCTCTGTTCCAGTCAGTCCAGTATAAGTTTCTTAAGAGGAAGAAAAAGGCAAGAATTAAGACAGTGACTGATCTCAAAAGACTGTTGTAATTAAGGAAAACACTAAGGACACAAAGCTAACATGCACACACCCCAAATTATTTAAATAAATAAGACAGACCACACTGCACTTGGATATAGAAGTAACAGAAAAGTAAAGATGTAGCAAATGTTATACTTCCATTAAAAAACAAAAAGAGCAAGCACACGTTCAAGAAGAAATGCTTTCCCTACATTGTTTAGGTTATGTGCAAGATGCCAGGGAAGAAGACCTCTATTTCAACAGTTCTGAGGACCATTCAAAATGTACATCTACAGTTCTCCTCCCCACCACCCATCACATCTGCTCAGGCTAAGCAGCAGGAGCGTTTGGCATACATTTGTGGGACTCATTCAAAATTACATTTTTCTTTTCAGTGTACCAAGCAAGCAACATACAATGGAATTGATCAGAGTAGTTTATAGTCAGGGAGAACCACAAAGAGGGCCATTAATTCATTGATGCTTTATTATTAGTGGCCACTTGTTAGTGGTGTTTTTTTCCTTGGATGCACTTTCTATGGCTGAGAATTTACATGAATGCAAGCACCTTTGTTGTTTATTCCTTAACCCACACACAAACACACACACATGAAATTTACTGGAAGACAGAAGTCTGTGCTGCTTGACCTGAACCCAGAGCCCTACTCCGTCAGTGGGGTTCTGCATGGAACAGAGGTCTCTCCTCAGTCTGATTACACTTGTGCCTCTCCCCTTCTCTCACACCATGGAGTGCATTATTTTTCCTTATTATGCTGTCACTTCATGTACATCCACAGATGCTTTCACCCCACTTTTATGTGACTATTATGTAAAAGTTTATTTTTCGTTAAAGGAATGAGAGAAGTCAATACTACTACTTTTTCATTTAGTTTTTTATCACTCAAATTTTCATGGATCACATGCATCCTTTTCTTACTACAAACCTCGTTTGCAAACATCTGGAATGAGGATACACCTTCCAAAAAACTCTCCCTGAGCATATAGTACTTTTGTTCATTAACAAATTCTCACCTAAAAGCATTCCAAATGCCTATTATATCAATTAAGCAATTATTTAGTAGAGCTTCCCAGCAATTCAAGACTGAAAAGAAAGACTCTTTGCTTCTGTGCTTCTGAGTATTTTGACTGAAATGTCTCTTCTCAGCAGCGGCCATGCTATGGAAAGTTGCACCAGGACAACAGCAGGCAAGTTCAGACATTAATGAACAGGCATGCAGTACTACCATGGGCTCCATCTTAGTTTTAATTTTCCCTGTATTTCTTCCAATATTTGGGGGAAAAAATGTCAACAGGTCAAAGACAAACAAAAGTATGTATACACTTCTGTTTTTGCAGTCTGGGACCATAACTTGAAAACATTTACACTTTCCTACTGACACTCTGCTTGGCTATTTCTGTGACTGCAGTTTACAGGCTTGATTTTTAAAGTATGTAGTTATCTGCACCTTCAAATAGAAGCCTAATGGGACCTTCTCAGGCATCTGAATGACAGAACTGAAAATGGTGACAGAAGAGACACCATGGGAGTTTTCAGAGAAGGAACACTGTACAGGAAGAAGGGCTGTCATGACGGAAATGAAAACATTAAATTGCTTAATCTAGTATTTTAGTCCAGTAATCTTGCAAAAACCATTTTTCTTAGGTAAGTGCAACACTTGTCATCCTGCAAACAACGTACTGAAAGCAAGCTACATACAAGTATTTGACAAACCTCTCAACAAAGTATCATGGTATTACCTAGCGGGCATTTTAGAAGAAGTTTTGTTTCCAGTGTACCACTCAGACATAGGACACAAGTAGGTTGTTCCATTTTTGTTAGTTAGCTGTTTTATGAAAAGATAGTTTTATTAGTGTCTACAGACAGCCTAAAAACATGGACACAGAGTATATGCTCATGTTAAATAAATAAATAAAAATCAAGTTTTGTACATATATCTTGACAACGTATCCATACCCTCTCACAGGATCTGCAACAATTGCTCTGGGGTTCACCAGGCCAGTGTCAAAAAGGATGCGACGCTGGCGCCCATCCAGCCTAGCCACTTCTATTCTATCCAGTTGAGAGTCAGTCCAGAAAATGTTGCGACCTAGGTGATCTACAGCTATCCCTTCAGGGCTTCCCAAGTCTGCAAGAGAACAGAGGAAAAACATGCCAAGACATGGTACTTATTCCCAATACACAATGTCAGCCTCATAAGCATTCTCAACTCTTAACTGAGTTTTCTTTCAGTTTTCTGGTTGTGGTCCAACAAAAGCTACTTCAAGTCAGTTGGAAGAGAAATATGCATTTTGCCTTATGAAGTTTAAATACACAAAACTTTCACAAATACATAGAATGATAAATTTAGGAACCAACTCATCATGCATCCCAAATCCACATGTAAACTTGCCTTGCGGGGTGGACACAGAAAAAGAGTTGATAGCAGAGAAATAAACAGTAGAGATTATCAGAATCTTATTCTACCCTCCTTAGCAGGCCAGGATCTAGAATGGATTTTATAATCCCTAATATCCCCCCTTCTCTGGTACTGGCATACGTGACACCCCTCTGAAAACTGGATTTATGCTAAATTTAGCCAATGCGATACTTAAAGATAATCAAGCTCCAAAGCACTAGAGACAATTATATTAGCTAACTGATGGAATTTAGATCCAGTTCTTTGTTTTTGCAGACCAATCCTTTTTGGAACATGTTTTAGTACTGTATGTGCACGGTTTTTCTTGGACAGTTAGTTGTTCCAAAAGCAACAGGAAATAGCAGATAATGACCTTACTGCTTTAGCATTAGTAATTTCTAACTCAGATGAAGGATGCAGAATAAATATATAGTACTCCAAGGTTTAATTCAGCCACTGTGAAAAACTGCTCCATACTTCTCAAGGTTCATACATCCATTGAAAAAGAGCAGGCAGGCTGTGTGGGATGTAACGAAGCCAAAGACAGGTATAAATCAATTTCAGTCCAATTTCAGTTCCAAAAGAAATAGAAAGAATTGTGCATGGTCACTCCCAAAAAGAGATGAAGTGACCCTTCCTATCAGCCAGCTGTAGAAAAAACCCCACCTTTCTAATGCAGATCCACACATCATGTGAATGTCCAAGAATGACAGAATGTGGCCCGCTAAGCCTTCTATTCATTCTCAAGTTTATTTACTGACAGCCATTAAACAAACAGTATGTGACACAACCAACCTTTCTGGAGAAAAGGCATTTGGTCCACAGCACGGGATAGAGCTGTCTAAAATTTGCTACTGTGACTTTGCTATGAATAATAGTTGCACAATAGCCTAAACAGCCTCTGCTCTCTCACATGGGTGGATTACACTTACTGCACTTCACCTGGACACATGACATTTTGGATGTATGTTCATTTCTGAAGAGGCAGAAAAAAATAAGATGTATCTCACCGCTTCCGACTCACAGCTCATACACAGTGGGGGCCCAAGAACGTAAATGTGAAGCAGTTGTCTCTTCACTCCTCCCAAGGGCACCTGGGCATACTTTAACTTGGTTACTTGTCATCCAAAGGGACCTGGACAGGCTGGAGAGGTGGGCCTGTGCAAACCTCATGAGGTTCAATAAGGCCAAGCGCAAGGTCCTGCACCTGGGTCGGGGCAACCCCCAATATCAATACAGGCTGGGAGATGAGGGGATTGAGAGCAGCCCTGCGGAGAAGGACTTGGGGGTACTGGTGGATGAAAAGCTGGGCATGAGCCAGCAGTGTGCGCTTGCAGCCCAGAAGGCCAACTGTATCCTGGGCTGCATCAAAAGAAGCGTGGCCAGCAGGTCGAGGGAGGTGATCCTGCCCCTCTACTCTGCTCTGGTGAGACCCCACCTGGAGTACTGCGTCCAGCTCTGGAGCCCTCAGCACAAGAAGGACATGGAGCTGTTGGAGCGGGTCCAGAGGAGGGCCACGAAAATGATCAGAGGGCTGGAGCACCTCTCCTACGAGGACAGGCTGAGAGAGTTGGGGCTGTTCAGCCTGCAGAAGAGAAGGCTGCGGGGAGACCTTATTGCGGCCTTTCAGTACTTATAGGGAGCCTATAGGAAAGATGAGGACAATCTTTTTAGCAAGGCCTGTTGTGACAGGACAAGGGGTAATGGTTTTAAACTAAAGAAGGGGAGATTTAGGCTAGATATAAGGAAAAAATTTTTTACAATAAGGGTGGTGAAGCACTGGAACAGGTTGCCCAGAGAGGCAGTGGAGGCCCCATTCCTGGAAACATTCAAGGTCAGGTTGGACGGGGCTCTGAGCAACCTGATCTAGTTGTTGATGTCCCTGCTCACTGCAGGGGGGTTGGACTAGATGACCTCTAAAGGTCCCTTCCAACCCAAAGCATTCTATGATTCTATGATACGCTAACTTCACATTACTACTCGTATTTCTCCAAGTGCCTCTGTGGAGATAAACCCGTCTTCTGCAAGAAACCACCTCACATATACTTCAGATCCTCAAATGTTCCTACTTCTTTTCTTGCTAATGGCAGAGGCTGCTGAGGATGGCCTCATTTTGAGGTGATGGTGGCAACAACCTGTCCTGGTTTCAGCTGAGTTAGAGTTACTTTTCTTCCTAGTAGCTGGCATAGTGCTGTGTTTTGGATTTAGTAGGAGAAGAATGCTGATAACACACTGATGTTTTAGTTGTTGCTAAGTAGTGCTTAGGCTAGTCAAGGACTTTCTTTTTCAGCTTCCCATGCTCTGCCAGGTGCACAAGAAGTTGGGAGGGGGCACAGCCCAAGACAGTTGATCCAAATTGACCAAAGGGCTATTCCATACCATATGGCGTCATGCTCAGTATATAAACCGAGGGGAGTTAGCTGGGAGGCAGCGATCGCTGCTCGGGGACTGGCTGGGTGTCGGTCGGCGGGTGGTGAGCGGTTGCATCACTTGTTTTCTTTTCCCTGGGTTTTGTTTGTCTCTCTTGTTCTCCTTTTCATTACAATTATTATTATTATTATCATTATTATTATTATTACTATTATTATTATTTTATTTCAATTATTAAACTGTTCTTATCTCAACCCGTGGGTTTTCTTACTCTTGCCCTTCCAATTCTCTCCCCCATCCCACCGGGGAGGAGGAGGGTGAGCGAGCGGCTGCGTGGTGCTTAGTTGCCGACTGGGGCTAAACCACGACACAACCCCCGTCAGTCTCTGGGATCAGAAGATCACTGACTAAATGGTGATGGAGGAGCTCCCAGCCTCTTTTAGGAAAGAGAAGAAGGTAGCAGGCAAAAGATCTGCTGCCACTGATTCCCAGGAGCCCCTATTCCCTGACCAGTTTCCTTGCTTCAGCTATATGCCAGGAGATTTAAAGAAGTCTAAAGTTAATGTCTTTCCTGTCTCGTTGACAATGAGCCAGAAAAAACTATCTCCCATGGAGGGGTAAGGGAATATGTAGGCTTCATGTATCACCAGTCTTTTCAGAGCCACAAATGTGCTCCTGCTATGTTGTCATCAGGCCTGATACAGTCACAGGCTCTGTCCCTGGGGACAGGCTTGTAAAGACATGTACGGCTGATATGACTTAAGCACCTACAACAAAGAAGAAAGCTCTCCTTCCTGACCTGCCTCCACATCTGCAGAGCTCAGAAAGCCTCCACAGGCTATACAGCTGCAGGGATAGATGAGAACTGGATGGGTCTCCACAATAAAACATGTTTCTGCAAAGCAACCCAACTTGGATCACAGGAGCTTTAACAAACAAAAATAATGTGCATTGCATGAAAATACATGTGAACTGAAGAAACCAGCTGCAGCTCACAGGAGGAAAAAGGCAAAGATCAAAACAAAACAAAAACCATCAAAACATTAGTCTTCCGAGAGGGAGGCATTTTCCTATTTCCTGAAATTTTAAAGTTTCAGTTTTGGCCAGAAGACATCCATTCAAACACTGAATATTCAACCTCATTTTGTTCTGACTCCTTATTGAAGAGCTAGTTAACATACAGAAAGTAGAGTGCAACATCTCTCAACATCTCTTCAGGAATGGCATTCACTTCCTATGCAAACAACAGGACAACAGAAATCATGAGATGTCTTTACACATACAATGTTTTTTGTAGCAGATAAAAACCATGAGGCTTCCATGTGGCACTGAAGCATCTTGAATTACCTAAAATAATCAAATTTAGTTGAGAGCCTTCACAAATATTTTTAAAATATTGTATACACTGCAAGATTTTTAATGTGTGCACATACACTCTTATTAGACAGATTAATTCATATCCATATAAAATTTTTAGCAATAGTAATTTCCCTCACTTTTTAAAGTGCAGAATCTGAGAAAACACTTTAATAGCGGAAATTGGAAATCCTTTCCCCACAGAATTTGTAGTTGTACAGGCACACGCTTGCACTACAGGTTAGAGTCCCTTTCAGATTAAATATGTTGGAATGAAAAAGAACTCTTACAAATATCTCAGCCATCAAGTTGTACAGAAATACAAAGCTCCATAACTGCTGGAATGGTTAGCGATGGCCTTAAGCTCTCCCTTTTCCCTTCCCACAACAATGGTGGGATCCAAGTTGCGCCCATCTCTCCACTGCCCCTAAGAGCCTGAATGGAGTCCCAGCAAACTGGCTATTCCAGTTTGAGATAGAGATACTCAATGCATCCAAAGAGAACTAAAGCAAATTTATTGTAGAGTTTTAAAACTGGTTGATCATTTTGCTAAAATTTCCTAAATTTTTGTGACCATAGCTGCAAAGGATCCAAAGCAGGGGTGACCTCCTCCAGTATCTTGACCTCACAGGTGTTCTAGGATCCTGAGGACACTAGTATTCAGAAAGAGCCTCCAGCTATTTTTGTTGTTTTTTTAATGACCCCACATTCACTTTGTTCTCCAAACCTGTCCTTCCCTTCATATTTAAGATTTATGGGCTTACACTTACCCTTCTAATGAAAATGAACATGGACTGCAGTGAGCAGCAGAGTCTTGGGCAAAAGAGTATATGAACAGGACATAAACTGTAAAAGCACTAACCCCACAATACCCTATAGTCCAATTCTCAAATCCTTGAGCAACTCCAAGGGCGAAAACCGAACAAGGTGGCTTTACTCACTTTTATTTTACAACTTGGGTGGGAGGCACGGAAAGTCACAGCTGAAACAGTTTCTAAACACCTTTCAGCTGTTTGATCCCCAAGCCCAGGAACAGAGAGCAGAGGTTTTCTTCTTCAAACTCCCTGCTCACCAGTCCTTTCTCAGCAGAGTGGACAGCTGACAGGCAGAGAGAGGAGAGAAAAGGACTACACATAACCAAATCTCAGCTGGCCAGTGGATTACTTACCTTGTTTGCCAGAACAAAAATCAAAAGAGTGATACCCACAGATGATATTCCATGTGAACATATAAAAGCAACTCTCAGTCAGCTTTAGTTTTGATTGTGTTCAATACCCATTCAACAGCAAACTGACAATCCGTCATCCCCTGTTCAGATCATAAATACATTGAACAAAGATGGGTCTACCCCAGCACATGACCTAGGTTTTAATGATAACCTTCCTTCTTCACATATTTACATCTTGTAGCCATTGCATCATTGTAAGCATGAATAATGTCTATCTACAGTAGTCTGAACTTAGCCTACCTATGTGTTCCATTCCTCATGACCAGGGACATGGGACCTTTTCAGGAAGGATGCTGGACCACCCATTCTGATCAGCATGGTTGACAAGATATGACTATAAAAGAGGTGGGCTACACAAAGGCTGCCAGGCTGGGCACAACATAGCACAGCCAATCCTCAACACAGGAAAGCGAGGTCGTGAGTGCACTTTAAAAATCTGGGATGTCATGACCTGGGGATTTTCCCTGAGAGCACCAGCTGTGCTGCCCCACTACAGTGGCAGCCCTAAGGATGCCACCACAGGTAGAGAGCAGTAAAGGCCTCAAGTCTACCTCAAGACTCCTCTCCAGAAGTGACAAAGCATCCAAAGGAGGGTTTTTTTTTGGTTTGTTAAACACAGCAAGAATATAAGCACAGCCTAGGACTGTAATTGGATACAGAAATCCTCTAAACATTTCTGTGAGGAGCTCAGACACTGTCCAAAGCCCAGACTGTGAGGCTCTGAACCCTGCACCCATTAGTGCCTTGAGATATGCTTTAAAACCACCACAGCAGCTTGATTCTCCTTTCAAATCCCTCAGCCTTCAATTAAAACATTCCCAGTGATGTTCACAAGACACTCAATGGTTAGACAGATTCACTATCCTGCATCTGCAAGTAAGGACAGAAACATCTCACTGACATGCTGCTCCCACTTCTGGCCTTAAACTTAGTTTAAAGAGAACTGACTTCTTGCCTATCTTAGCAGTGGAAAGGCAGTGAAGGGCTATTGCATAGGGAACAGATCTTTTTTCATTTTACGTTATCCAGACTTTTTGGTTATTGTTTATCCAAATAACACCAACTTGTAATGCTACAGCTCAGGCAACACCTGGGAAGTATGTATTACTAAATTCAAGTCTCTAATGCCATTCCCAGGGAGTAGCAAGAGGAAGAATTTTGTGCTGTTACCTGTTTTGATGATGGTCGTTGGCTCCCCACCATGCAGGCTAGCCCTGCTGATCGAAGGGCCACTGATGTCTGTCCAATAAACCATCTTGTCCGTGCAATCGTAAGCAACTCCAATAACAACTTTGTCCTGTTGGTCAACAAGCAAATAACATCAGCCTATGCTAAACAACAATTATTTGCCAGCAGCACTAGCTTATAGATCTAAGTCTCACGCCTGAAAAAAACAAAATTCTTGAGGAAAGGTGGGAGATGGGGAAGATAGGCAGAAAAAATGATTGGGTGGCAGTCATTGTAGAATAGCTTACAAAAATACTTTCAATTATAAGTCCCTTTTAACTAGCAGGTGCCATTTACAATTATCTTATTTCAAAGAAGCATTGTAGATATTAGTACTGAACAGTTGGTCACACTTCTACAGCTTCACCTGCATATCCATTTAAAGAAAGTTTATGTTGTTGTTTTACTGTGTTATTACTCATGTGCTTTTTTCTCTCATTCTTTCCCTTCAAGGAGGAATAATGACTTCTATCAAACCTGACTTGTATTCTGCAAATTCATCAACCCATGCATGATGGCTGCATTTCAGCAGTGCTTCCTACATAGCATCATTTGACTCAAAAAAGTTCTAGCAAAGTAAGTTTCAAAATAAAAAACAGCTTAAACAAATAGTCCATAAATCATTCTCCTGGAAAGAATATGCTCAGGGACAAGGAACACATATATGCAATTTCCCAGGCAGAAGAAGATAGGACTAAAGTTTGAGTTTAGAGTTGAAACTCTTTCCTCCAGGCAAATGAAAGAGACTTTTACTTTCAAGGTAAAAAAATAATGTCACATGGATTCCCAGGTCTATCGCCTTTACTGCTTTTGTAACTTGCAACTTCTTAGAAAGATGGTCCAAAACCATACATTAAACCAGATGCACTTATTCATCAGCGTACATTAATGCTATAGGTTACAAAACAATCTGAACACCTCTACGCTGCTAGACACTGTCACTTTGCAAACACACAACACTGAGACAACACAGAGACAACACTTAGCAGAGACTGAAAGTTTCATTTTAATTGAAAGTTTTAATGAAGAGTTGTATCTTATCTCTTGGAAACTCTTTCCTGAAGATAGTTCTAATTAATTCATTTAAGCTAGATCAAGTAAATAATGAGACTAGCTGACAAGGATTCAGAATCATGTCTCTGTATCAGCTTAACTACCCATTTGGCACACAGTATTTTACTTTATTTTTACATTATTGCAGCAGCACTTTAGACAAGAGATAAAAGCTTGATTTTGCCCTTATGTCACAGCACAGTTTGTGGTACTACTTACTGAATGGTTGGACTAGATGACTTAGAGGTCTTTTCCAACCTTAATGGTTCTATGATTCTAGGAACTGAATCTGTGTAATTTGGTCAGTANGACTTAGGAAAAAACTTCGAGAGAAGAGAGGAAAAAAGGGCCGCTCCACATATTGCTCTTGCAGGTCTCCTAGACTTTTATACCAGAGTCAGAAAGCCAATGGAAGTGTGAGTGTAGGAGTGTTTATATGATGAGCTGTTGGAGGTACGTGAGATCACAAATATTAGATTTTTGTCTTACGAGCTATTCTTTAAAGACAAATCATTTTTTTCTATAGCTCAGTTTTAGGCTTTTTGACTAGTCAGGCCAGGAATTTTCAGCGAC
>VYZW01037338.1:276426-296717 GCA_013401315.1 Balaeniceps rex | reverse complement strand
AGAAAAGTAACTCTAACTCAGCTGAAACCAGGACATTTTCTTATCAACCTTTCACCCCTAGACTGTAGGTTTTTCAAACATAGGTCAAAACCTGCTTATCTAGTTCCTCTCCCTCACATCCAGCCAGCACTCAGGCAATTTAATCCTATTCATCGTGCTTGTCAACTATCTCTGAACCTTGTACAAATTAGCAATTAACTACTATTTTCAGTCTCATCATATTCTCCCCCTACACCTCAAAAATTGGTACACCTTAATATGACAGACTATTTCAAGTTGCAAAGGACCTCTGGAAATCATCTAGTCCCACCTCCTGCTCGAAGCAGGGCCAACTCAGAGCAGGTTGCTCTGGACCTTGTCTATTCAAGTTCTGAATATCCCCAAGGATATCGATCCCACAACACCTGTGGACCTCTATTCATGTGTTCCACAATCTTCAAAGTGATGATTGTGTTTTTTTTTCCTAATATCTAATAGGAATTGCCCTTTTTGGAACTTGTGTCCATTGCCAGCCCTATCACTGTCCATCTCTGAATCAAACAGCCTGGTTCTCCAGCCTCCCATTGGGTACTTCTAATGAGTATAACTGCTCACACAGCAGTTTCGATCTAAACTGAAGACAAAAGTTGAACTTCATCTAGGAAATGAGAGCAGTTCCTTCCACATCAATATTTTTCATTACTTTCAGCAAAGGAAAGCTGAAAGCTAGAAGGACAGTGCAAAGGAATTCCTAACCAAAAGTTAGTGAAGTAACTGGGAGTCTTCCCATCATGGTCAATAAGCTTTAAATTAAATCCAGGAAGTGGACAGATACCACAGTGAGAGGAGGTTGAGAGATGCATTTTCTTAGTGGCTTAAGGCAAACTGTTTTTAAAATTTGTTCCTGCATGCATGGATTGTGCAGCAGATCCCTTTTTAATTCCTACTTGCAAAAGCAACAAAAAAAATATCTCTCAGAAATATCATTTGGTACTCAAAGAACGCTTGGCATAAGTTGGGGAGGATATGGTATAATTTTTGACAAGTAATAAATGTTTAAGTCATGCTTGAAGTGCAAAATTCAATTCAACTTTAATTAGAGAGGCGTCACTAAAGCTCTTGTTATGATTTTATAGGCCACAGAGGAGATCAGATCAAATTCTCAAGTTACACTGAATGGGGCAGAAAAGGCAAAGAACAGATCACATGCAGGACAATTCAGCTGATCAACACTCTGCTAATTTGTGTGTTACCATCCTAATTTATCTGATCCAGAGTTGACTACTCTTTAAGGATCCCTGGTACAGGCTGCAATGCTACTGCACAGGAGGGCTTCAAAAGCACTGTTGCCTGGCCTACACTATGCCATGGAGTAAATCTTTGGGAGGAGCTGGAGCATGTTGACCAAACTCTGCTAGGCTATTAGACTAAGTATGATCAGACACCTTTCCAGATGCAGCAGCATCAGCTTTGCTATAGTCAAAGGCTGTTGGTACTTGTGCCTTTTTTTCTCTCCACAAAATAAAAAAGACACACCTGCATTAGCATAAGTATGCAAATATGCATACATCATCCTCCATAGGCATCAGGACAAGCCGTCTCTCCATGATAACACAGCAGATGAACCGGCAGAGCATAACCAAGTGAGTGTAAAACAATCGAGGTGGTCCACCAATGCGCAGAGCCAGAACTCCAGCAACTGCAGCCAAGGGAAAGATACAGTAATTATACCACAATGCACTGTCTGGATTGTTTTACTGAGATTAGGAAATAATATTTCTGCTTAAAAAATAAAGAGCTGGGACCACAGGGACACAGCCGCAGGTATGACATCACTGGTGACCCCCAGAACACATGCATTAGAAGAAGACAAGGTTCCACCATTTTTCATTTCTTCTGCCACTTAAGGCAATAACTCATCTCTTAACTCTGGCTGAAGACACACAATTTTATGGGAACCACAAATCAAGGCACTGCGTGTTTTAAAGGCTGACAGGATTTTTTTTTTTAATAAGATTTCTTCTTTGATTAAATAGTTCTATTTTGCAAAGACAAGTGAAGAGAACTATCGTGTTTGCAGCAAAATGGATAGGTAGTCACAGCAAGTCCTACAATAATATTTGACAGTTGTGCACTTTTTTGCATGTGTTGCAAGAATAGCTGGAGAATAGGAAAAAAATAAAAAGAAAGCGGAGAAATGTACAGTAAGCCATAGAAAACAGGAAAAAAATGATGTTACAGAAAATACAAGTCAGAGGAAATATTTGGACAGCCAGAGAAATGTCATCACGCAGTAATGGCAGCAGTCTACAAGTGTTTGCGGCGCTGTTATACCAGTAGGTGTAACAGTGACCCAGTTAGGCCAGATGACGATAGGAAACCATACCTCGGACAGGCCCCATTAAAAATAGAGAGGTTCATGATGCAAAGGCCTGTTCTGGAGTTCTTGAGAAGTCAAACAGCGAAGTAGGCTCTCCCTGGCTCCTGGGCTCCAAATGACACTGAACAACATGTGATAGGAGGGCTGAAACAAAACTAAGATATACGGAAGGGAAGACTAGAGCAAATAATAAAAAAAAAAAAGCCTTCTGGAAAACCAGAGGTTTAGACAAGGCTTTCATGAGGATCTTCCCATTCATGCAAATCAAGAGGAAGTCAGGGCTTTAAACCACCCAGCTTGCAATAGTGAGACTTAAGCCTCTGAGAAGGGTCCAGACTATGACTGGCACTGGGAACAGTCAGAGAAAAGGACCCTGGCAAAGCGGTTAGCGGTCAACCGGCCCAGCACAAACTTTGTGGCAGATGGACAATGCTCAGACACTGCTGACATGATAGAAAATCCAAAATGCGCCATAGAGAAAGGCACAGGGGCAGAAAGGCACAGGGAATGCTAAGCCAGAGGCCACCGAAACAACACCTGGAGCAGGCAGGAGGTGGGAAAGATCAGACATCTGCAGAACAGCATGTGGCTTTGGAAAGTGCCTGCATACGTAGAGTTTGGACAAGGAGGACAAGAGGTCCACCGAAAGCTGAGCTGCAGAAGGAGCCAAATGCCTGCCAGCCTGAAACACAAGCCAGGATATCAGCCCCTGTTCTCTGTTGTTGCTGTGCAAAGATACACAAGCCAAGGAGGTACCAAGAACCATGGTGGTATTCAGATAGAGCAGCCCACAGGCAAAAGAAGATGAAAAGCTCTGATGATGCTCATCAAAGAAAGACATGAACTATACTGGGGAAAGGGCAAGCTTGAGTGGGTTGGAAAGAAGCTCTTTGCTATTAGTGCCTCACAAGACACTACATTAAGAGGTGGAATTATCCACAGGTAAAATCAGGGAATGACAGATTAAAATCCTTCCCTTCATTGTAAGTAAGGGCAGACTCCTGGTAGCAGTAGTAGTACTAGCCTATGGTTATCTGTAACATACAGAGTCTAGACAGAAAGGTGTGGGAGGGGATACAAGTAATTTATTTTGCATATAGGTCCAACCTACAGAATTATTTCCACTATCTTTACTTTGAAGAAGCCATCTGCAAGGAGAAGACAATGCAGAGCATTAGCATAGCAGGAAGGACAAAAGCTGTTGGGTGTTTTCCTTTTGTTATTCCTCCTTTCTCATGACATGCCTTTGGAGATACTGTTTGCTCAGTGGCAGAATTCCTAGCAAGTGCTGGCAGCGATGTAGATTGGGAGGGTTATTCCTACAAAGATTTACTTTGAAAGAAGCTAGTCCCCATGCTGGAGTCGCCTTGTCCCATTCCACACACAGAAGAAGTTATGCATGTTCAGCACATTTGTTTGGCAAACTAGTCCGCAAATTTTGCCACCAAAACAGGTACTAAGGCACCAGATGCTATCATGCACCAGAGTCAGGAGGAGAACTCGGTGCTTTGATCCATCTCACCCATCTAGATCCTATTGCAACATACCACGCTTCATGATGCCTTCCTCCCCCCACCACACATCCCGTTTTCCACTTGATTACACACTATGCTCCTACGTTCCCTCTCTGCCTGCTTAGATGAGGAACCAATTAGTTAAAGTAATGCACTGAAACAATTAGGCAACTTGCTCACCTAACCCAAGAGACCTGACTAGTAAAAGAGAACTGACTGAAAACTTTGAAGACAGACAGACAGACATGTAAGAAAGATCACAGCGTTTCTTACCCAACCTTTCTCCTGGGATCAGAGAGTACGGTTGTGAAACATATCAGAATTCTGTTTTGTTCCTTCCTTTCCTAAGTTTGTGTCCGAGGGCTTAATTTTTATTGGGATGGTGTTGCAAACAAGCCAGCCAAGGGCTTCAGGAAATGTCTCTATCCCTGATCCTTCACAAGCGAGTCCAAACATTCTCCAGTTGGTCTTTGGAAATTATCTGAAGCAAAGGGGCTCTAACTCCAATGTGGACATGGTTAAAAGCTGTAAGAAGCTCCCTAGGCTGGAATGGCACCTACAGGCTTAACGTATTTACATTAATCAAGATTCAATCAAAGGCTTATTGGCATTCCCGGTCTGTGTGCCTGCATTACAAATAGCAATAGAGATTTCTGGGAAGGTTTAGTCAAGGCTTTAGCATAACTTGCAGCTACAGTACAAAAATACATAAACCATATAAGGTTACATACTTCATTAAATGTTAGCAATATGCTTAAAACTAAAACTATGGCATGCACTTTATATACAGTTTTGATTGTCTATAATCCGTGTCAACACAGCTGTGCTACAGACCTCCTAAGTCACTGTTAGCAAGTCCATCTGCTTCACTGAACTGTGTCTAGTTTTCAAATAATGGCAATTCCTTTAACGTTTTATGATTCCTGACTGTAAAAACTGCCTCTTGCGTGAGCCAGTGTCAAAATCTGACTAATGTTGCAAACCGTGTGGTGCAATGTGATTTTGTTGGCAGTTGGAGAAACATAAAAATGTTAAGACACTTCGCAAAAGTTTCAAAAAGGAGTCACTGAATAAATCTTTTAATCTCAAGTAGCACGTACTTCATTACATCAGCATTTTTCAAGGAATGTTCCTATTGTCAATGAAAATTAGCTCCAAGAATTTGAAAGCATGAGGACTCAACAAGGGAACCAAAATCCCAGAATTATGGCTTTTGTGTCAAGCATTCTGTAAAAAAACAGACTTCTGAAAAGCTGTCTCTTCTGCTTTACAAACACAAGCCTTTACTAGCCCAATAAGACCAAAGCAGATAATCTTTACAGGAAGATTTTTGATAGTTCTCAGTTAGAGAAATGTCATCACGCCCATCTGTTTTGCTCTGTACTATACTGACGGAAACTTCAACAGAAAAGAGGACAAAACAACTTCCCATCATTGGTGACAGGACTAGGTTTGGGACCTTAACTCCCAGGCTAGACTCCCTACATGCTCTACAACAATAAGTGTTTATAATGGTGCTCATTTTTTTTTTATTTTCCTCAACGATAGCCGCTACGCAAGTTATAACGAGATTTAACTATACAAAAACTTTGAAGAGCTGTTGTTTCTGGTAAGTTGTTTCTGAGCAGAAGGAACACATATCAAATTCTTAAATCAAAATAATTTTTTATAACTTAGTGACTGACAAGCACACTGGCCAATTTTTTCCTCCCCTGACTTTATTCAAATGTTATCATTTGCTTTCAGAATAGTCTAGCAAGTCTCAAATCAAACCTGGTTTTTTCCAAGGATAGAGAAAAGCTGTAACAGAACATTGCATAGAAGCAGGTTGCAACTTGCCTTATAGAAAAGTCAGCATTTCTCCGTAACAACAAGAACTTTAAATAACTCAGTCACGTAAGACAAGAAGCCATGTAGCTGCCACCTCTTAAAATTACCCTTTATATTGCAAACTAAACAACAAATCTAACCTATTTGCAGACTCAGCAATGGCTGCGGACATTTGTTCTGTTTGATATATGGGCATTAGGCAGTGCTGTAGGTGTGCTCTCAGAGACAGTCTGTTGCACAAGTTACTGTATGCTTTTTGGATTTCACTCTGTTCCTTACAGGAAGCCCAGACATTTATACCTTCAGCAGACATCTCAGTTATTATTTGAAGTAAAATGAATAATATCTGGCCAGCTCACTGCTCAACTGAGAGAACCAAGAAAAGTGATGCGAGTGAGTCAGCAGCTAGGGCTATTGCTCATAAGTGGATATTAAGTTTACATCTGAGACCAGCGTAATGCATGTGTAGAGGTCTGTCTTCCTGTGCCATGTGCATAGTGGGCTGATCGTTACTAAAAAGACCTTACTCCTTGCCAAGGACTAACCTTCAGGGTGACCTTCTCCTCTTGGTGTGAAGGCCAAGACAATGCTACAAGGGCTTCACAGGTTGGGAGGAGGTAGGGATACACAGGGACCATCACCCACAGAGCATCTCTGGGGACAGGGTGTTTCAGTCACCTCTTCGCTCTCTCCCTATTTCCTTGTCCTAAGGAGAAAGACTCTATTGCTTCATCCTTTCATGCAAAACAACTCCCTCCACGACGGCCAGCCACTTTTCTCCTTGGAAAAAGAGGGGGCAGAGCAGAGGCCCTCTCCTCCAACCACCTGGCTCACCACAGGGAGACATCCCAGCCTCCAAGCTGTGCTGTGACCAACCTTGTGCTTAGAGCAGGAGAGCAGAGGTAGCTACTCACATTTGCTTCCTGGCACAGCTGTCAGGTGTGCCAACACAGACCTTCACTACATCTGCTTCATCGCACCCCAATTGCTTCACTGAATGCACACAGAGCCAAGCTAGACCATTAAAAAGGGATAATTCAGGGAAGAAACAATTTAATGTCCACTTCTCTTCCGCTCTTCTACTTTCTCCACCCTCCCCTCTCATGGGAATAAATCCATCTATAATTTCCCCCACACTGACACTTTGGATACCCAACGCAAACATCTCTTAGTCAGCTGGGGAGATCCCTGCATGGCTGCTGCTGTGTGTGGGGAAAACATCAAGCACCCAAATCCATCGCAAGCCATAAAGCCACCTCACCAAAAGGCTTTTGCAGTTCTCAGAAAGACGATGTACTTGGAATAACTGGAAAGACCTTGACCTGGATGCAATGGCCCAGTGGTACTGCTCAGGCTGGGATCAGAGAGAGGCAGAGGCAGCGGTCCAAGAGGGCTGCGCTGCGAGCCAAGATACACACTGAGACTTGGGACCTGTTTTAATCATTGTTTCATTTCTTTCACTGCTCAGGAACATGTAACAAGCTGAAATGTGTGTTGTGCCTGTAAACATTTACTTTCTTTTGGTCTTGTGCAATGCTATGTCTCATTCTCTTGGATGGTGCCTGGAATGCAGGAATAGCCGTAACACATCAGCCGAGCAACTGTCGACTCAACCATCCATCTCCGACAGTGACCAGCACAAGCTGCTTAGAAGGAAGTTGCTAGAACCCCCACATTGGGCAACTGTGCATTAGGTTGCCTCTGAGGGAAGTTTCTTCTTTCTGCCATGCAATTCACATTTGACTCATGCCCTAAAAATCAGGAAAGTCTGCCTGTCCATCTGATAATTATTTTTTTCCCATGCCAATTCATGCACTCAGGGTGCTTTCCACTCACACATTTGCCAGTTCCTTTTGGTGCTGTGCTACACAGGGTTGCACAGCTTAATCGTGGCCTGTATGGAGGACCATGTACCTTGCACGGTCAGACACGCGGGGCTACGGTTGCCGTAAGCCTGACGGCACACAGACACAGAAATCTGAGTCAGCCTCAGCACGCTCTTTGCAGATCATGGATGCACTCTGGCCCTTTGTACCCACAGCCTGCAAGCACAAGGCATTTGGGGATCCTGCCCCTCTCGCTCACAAGAACGGATGGTTTTGAACGCCATAAGTGAAGGGGCATGCACGCCATCAACAACTTGTGATCTTCTTCAGGCCTTCAGCAGGGAAATTATCTCGCAATTTGGCAAACCACACCAAATACACAAGAGGCCGGCTGGGGCAACAGCGAAGAGCCGTCTAGTCCGGGAGCACGCCAGCCTCCTCCACCCCTCCGGCAAGGCCGTCTGCCTCGCGCTGAAAAGGAAGGGAACCTTTGCCCCTTCTTCTCAGTCCGAAGGAGCATCTGTAGGACTGAGACCAATCAAAGCCAGCTGTGAAAAATGAAGAGGGGGGGGAAGGCAGGGAAATGCTGATTATTATGACTAGGAAAAACGCTATTAAAAAAAATAAAGAAAAGGGAAAAACTGATCCCATATGGGAGGCGAATGAAATACAAATGCAAAACAGGCCATTACGCAGTGTCTGCTGTAAGGCTGCTGCATTGGGGGCTGCATTCACGTGTCAAGATGCAGTGCCCCTGGGACCTCTGGAGACGCCCCTCCGCTCTGTGGTAGGGTTAGTGTTACCTTGGAGCATCCTGGGATGTGACCAGCGCTGGGGCCGTTGATTAGACAGCCTCTGCAGGCTGACCAAGAAGTTATTTGACTCCCCCACAGACGCACACAGAGAATAACCTTAGGTCTGCCAGACTTAATCATTCCACCGGCCCTTTCTGCCTCAGCCGCTTATTCCAGGCACTTTCATGGCTGGCCCCTCGCTCCTCTTGAGATAAGTTATTGCCCTCCTCCACTCCCACAGGGTCGCCCACACGGCTGCCCTTTTATCGTTCCCCTTCTCACTCCACTTCCCCTTCTTCAGCAGATCATCTCCATCACCCGCTCCATCTGCCTACCCAACATGTGCCCTTCAAGCTGTTCCTGAGCTACAGCCAAGACCCTGCAGCCAGGTTTTCCAGGGCAAAACACCTTCAGCAACAAGGAGGCTTTTGAGGTGCCGGCAGTGAGCACAGTCCAAGCTCAGCCCCCTTTTACGCTCCCAGGCGGGAGGGAAATGCCCACCCTGTGCCAGCCATACTGCAAGGCTCACTCACGATGTTACTGGACCAACGGGCCTGAAATCCAGCTCTCATTTCCTTCTCAGCTGTTTCTTCCACTGCTGTCGAAGCACAAGGAGAGTCAGTACAATGGGGGCTCATTTATTTGGTGGTGGTGGTGATGATCATTCATCCACAGAAGCAAAACCTGGAGGACAGCAACATGACTTCCCATGTCTGTGCGCTGTGCTCCCCAGAGATGAAAGACTCTCCAGATCTCAAGGGACAGATGGTTGAAGGGGGGGTGCTCAGTCTGCCCTGCTCTTGTGATTCTGTCAAAGACTGACAATATTTTATACTTTCTTTTTTTTAAGGGGCCCCTGCCCATGTGTGAGTCTCATGTCTATTTAAGAGACAAGGAAAGTAATTTCTTGCATACTATAACAGAGAGAAAACATACAAAAATCTGAACTTCAGAGTTCAAACCACAGAAAGAAAAAATAATCCCTTTAAGAAAATCCATAGGAAACCCTCCCATTATAAGACAATCTCACTTTTTTGGAGTCCAACTCAGCTGTAGTAAAATCCCTGTATCTGCTAAAGTGAGGGCAGGAGGCACTTCAGCCATTCCAAGGCACCGCTCTACAGACATCCCCAAGCCCGGCTTCTTTGCCCTCCCTGTGCCAGGGCCTGGGCAACTTGGGCCTGCTTTTGGAGAACTCTGGCGTCTGGATTTGGGGGAGAAGCAGGAAGAGAGGGGGCCCTGAAGACACTCCACTTCTCAGAATGAGTGTTCTACAGCATACGCAGGGCCACAGCCAAACGCATTAGACTGCAGCACTCCCAGATCCTACTCGAGTCTTCATAATTCCTCTTCTCAAGCCAAGAAAAACAGAGCAAGCAGAAAACAAATAACAGTGGGCAAGCAGGAGTATTTGTCCCTTACTACAATGGCCTTAAGCAATCAGAGAGGTAGGGCTGATGAACCTTTAATTACTTGTGCAATAACGACCTCTGTTTCCAGCATTCCTTGGCAGACAGGAAGTGGCTGGAGGGAGACAGGGGACCTGTTATGCGCTCCTCTCCACAGGCTTGAAATTGATACGAAGGCCCCTCACCCAGCTGGTCACAAGTTTCAAGGCACACTCCACACAGAGGTTGTTTATAGCTATTAAAAGCAGTGAAAAGAAAATACAATAAAAATAAACAACTCTCCTACTGAGGAGTTGTTACTGAACAGCATGGCTCTACAGCTAAGGTGTTCAAAGCTCCCATAGTAGTTTTTCCAGATAGTTAAAAGTGTGATCAAAAAAAAGCAAATTATGAGAACAGCCTTCAACCTCAGTATATCAATATTTTGTGTAGCGTGTCATACTCAACCATAGAGGGAACGGAGGGGGCACTTTTCACTAAGGACCCCTAGATGTTAGCCAGAAAGACAAGTGGGGGCAGAGAAGAGTGATCATCCCTAGATAATTTCTATGACACAAAACGAACACAGAAAGAGAGGTTAAGGAATCGACCCAAGCTCAGCTGAATACAGTTTGGAAGTTAAGTTCACTCTCCGGATTCCCAGGCCACAGAAATTACCTTTCTTTGGGGAGGGGTGGGGGTTGGGGGGGCAGAAATCAAGACGTTCACAACTGACAGCTGGGTGCTCTGCTTTCCCACAGGGTCTAACACACATCTAGACATACTGTAGCTGAGACAGCTGCCCAACTTGCCATCTTTCCCAAGCTCCATCTCGGCTGGGATTCTGCAACATGACAGAGGCTGATCCAGAGGTCAGAAAAAGAAACGCTCCAAGAGACAGCTCACAGGCTATTTTGCTTCCCAAGGAAATAAGTTTCTTCCTATCCCCACCTCCATCTGCTCGAGTCAGCTTGTGCCTTGACGCATGTGGCACTGATGACTTCCCAAAACTCTTGTTCTTTTAATATTACCATTAGCTCTTTGATATCTTGGTTATCCACAGAAACAGCCAGAGTGTGTCTGCATCCAGCAAAGTTCTTGGCCCTGATATTTTGTGGCAAAGAATTGCACAACACTAATCTAACCCAATGTCGAGTGAAAATATTTCTGTGTCAGTTTCTGTCTTGCCCTCTTTTTTTGTTTCACTGACAGTCCCCACTCACATGTATTGTAAAGGGAGGTACTTCTGGATAGCCCATCTCTAACCATGCTGCCTCTCACTCCTCCCTACTCTAGAATTAATATTTACAGGCTTTTCAATCTCTTTTAGCAAGAGGTCTTTTTTTGTTTCCTTAACTACAACCACAGCTGGCTCCTGAACTCCCCCTCCTCTTCGAGACAAAGTGGCTAAAACAACATGATGTGTCCCAGTATTTAAGGGATCCTTTACAACACAGAAAGATGTCCCGGGATTGCTGAGCAGCTTTCCTGTTGGTTAAAACGGGAAACATGGAGAGAAAAGGAGTCAACTCCCTCTGCCAATTGAAATGTCTCTGTTCTGCTATGCATTAGGGCAGTACAGAAGAACTGACTTGGGTTAGAGAACAGTCACTTCGAACACAAGACTGAGGCTATAGGCAGACCCATCAGTTCCTGTCCTCTCTCACAAGTCAAAAAGGGTAAAAAAACTCCGAATGGCAGAACACCACATAGCTCTTAAGTCTGCTCCAGCTGAATTACCCATTGCTTTCATCAGTCATTCCCTTGACCTCCCTAATGCTACAGTAAGCTGCCTGCTGCATGCCACCGTTCTCACTGCCCAGAATGTAGAACAGTGCACATGAAAGAAGTATCCCCAGGGATGTGCCCATCTGTTAACCTGAAGACATTCACCCACCTTGTGCAGCACCCTTAGTTTTCTCCCTACTGTACTCTTCTAGTTGTTTCAGCATCATAAGACACGACGAAGATCCAGCTGGACCAAGCTGCCTCATCCACTGAGGTGCCAGCAAGCAAAAGTAATGCAGATCTCCACTTCCCCTCCTTCTCCTGGATCTCCAGTCTGGTTGCAATCACTATTAAGCCCAGCTGGGGAAACTGAAGCATTCAGAAGTTGACTGAGTCACCTAAAGCAACAAAGATCAGCAGCAGCAGGCTACCACACAGCTATGGAAAAGTCCCCTTTAAAACACTAAATCCCTGGAAAGAAAGGCTGCATTGGCTCATCCATGAGAGTATCTTAATGGCACGGATGAATTCACCCCTAACTTCAGGGCCAGTTCATTCAGAAGGGTTAACAGGTAGGTGGTGGGAGGGAGCAGCACCACCTCCGGTTTGAAAGCAACCTACCAGGAGAGATCCCACGGGCAGAGTCGGGGGCATTGCGGTGTTAGACAGCTACTCAGAGCCCCAGCATCAAGTCTTAGGGCTTCTCAGACCTCCTCACGCTCACCCTGTAGAGATTTGCCTGCTCAGCCCTTAACAGCAGGACCCATCTTTGAAGTCCATGGCCCAGCTTTGTCTGCATAAGCAGTAGCAACATCAGGCCCAACATGCATTGGGCAAAGAAGCAAAAAAACCAGCCCACAAACTCTTTCAGCTCTGTTTCAAAAGGCTTGAAAGTTCCTCCCCTTCTCTTCCCCTAGCCCCTTCCATAAAAGCTTTGCATGCAGAGCAGCGTCTCTTGGGTCCCTCATTCTCTTGAGCAAAGTAAACAGACCTCCCGTGCAGCGACAAATGAACAACAAACCGGGGGAGGGGTGGGGGGGGGGACCTTGCTGCCAACTTGGAGATTTTTTTCAGCATGTTTAATTTTTCAAAAAAATTAAAATGTGCAAGCTATGCCCCAAGGGTGACCCTGCACAAAGCTTTCTGGCAGCTCCAACGTCCTCCATTCCCCCCTCACATCATCACAGACACCCCATCTTTCCCCGTGCTCTTCCCCTGACGCACGCGCACACATATGGAGCCCTAAGAATCCTGGCATCCAGACGGCTTTTTCTTTTTCAAGCATGCCAAAACAAGCTAAGCTCCTAAATCCCTTTTAGAATCTGGCCTTGTGTGGAAATCTGTTTGCCTCCATCCTATGTTTATTTTCTTTTGTTTTCAGGTTTGTTAGCTCAAGGGCAAATGTTGTTCCTAGCACCAGTTTTGGGGTTGGGGTTTTGGGGTTTTTTTTTGGTATTTATCTTTCAATCAAGTGTTCCTCCTTGCAAGGATAAACAGGATGTTTAGAGACTCCGGGTATGACGACCAGTCTTTGACAGCTGTTGTGACACACCGCACACTGGGTTTGCCATGTGTGCAAGCACTGGCACAGCTCAATCTGCAGCAGGCTCTCTTCATTTGAGGAGATGGACTACATGACCTAAGAGGCCTTTGCCAGCTCTGTTTTCAGCACAGGCTCACGAGAAATGCACCGTACAATCCAGAACAATTCCCTCGCCTCTCCCTCCATGAGGATATCACCTGCCCACCCCACAGCCATTCCTTTTCTAGTTGGCTCAATTCACTTGCTTAGCTACACTAAACTATGCTCTGCCTCCCAGAAATTTTTTCCAGGTACATACAGACAGACAACAGTCAAAATACTTCTAAACCACACTGATTCAACAGAGGGAGTTTCCCAAGCCTTTTTTTAGGAAAGGAAGTCTTCCAAGCCTTGAATCACTGACACTGGTCTGACTCGTAAACCAAGAACTTTGGAAAATTAAATGTAGATAGCACTAACTGAGGGCCAGATCCCAAGCAAGACCTATCTACCTAGAATACCATGTGTGGTCTCAAGATGCTCTCTAAAGTCCCAGTCACCATGGAAGAAAATGCAGTACCTAATTCTGCACTGCACAAATTCTCCAAAATTTTGATCACTTTTCATTTCCAACATTTACTAACAGCTGAAGGCAGGAAAGGTTAAGAGACTGATAATTAGTCCTGGTTTGTAATTAAAAACAATTAGTTTTGCACCAGGCCCTAGTTACTGTGTTCTCAGGCCACAGAATAAGTGACTCTGGGATATCTCCCGAATTCTGCAAGCTGGGTGTGTCCACAACAGCAGCGCACACTTTGATAAGCCATACTATACACAAAGAGCTAAATTCTGTCTAAACAGCCATAAATCACTCTAAAAGAAATGGCTCAGCCAGGATGTCATCTTAGCTAGTCTAAAACCTTTTGCATTTAAAGAAAATAATATTTATAAAAATTACCTCTCTTCTCCACAAACACATGCTTCCTAAACAGCAACGCTCAGTTTTCCCCATTACAACCACTTTAAGAAATTCACAGGACAGATGACAACGTGTTGCTGACTTTCATGCTGTTTGGGCCCAGCTTATTCAAGGAAACTTACTTAGTCCTGCAATGCTTGTCAAGTTCAAGCCTTGAAATCCATTCCAGGTAACATTCAACCGCAAGCTTCTGGACTACGCACAGAAACCACGGCATGAAATTTTATGGTCTGTGTTATTCAGGAGGTCAAAAGGGATTATCACAATGTTCCTTTTTAGCCGTGGTACCTATGCACCTTGGCATATAAGCCACCCTGGAAAGCCATTCTCAGACAACTGTTTTAAATTGGACTCTGAGCAGTCCTCGAACTCTACTTCAGGAGAAAGCAGCATTGTTAAGATAACGATTTTACAGCTTTCAGTCCTCCTAGCAAAAATAGTGCTTGATTTGTGTACTTTGCCCTGTTTCACACACTAAGCAGACATCCTCTGTCCCGCCCTTACCACTCTCTGCAAGCCATTCCACAAACACACTAGAGCTGAAGAAGCAGTAGTCTGCCCTATAACCTGAAAATTCAAATAAGTAAAATAATTTTCCTGAAAAAGAACCCTAAATTTGATATAACTGGGACAACCTGGATGGATCAGGAACTCCCCAGCCATGAACACATTTTCCATAGCAAGATGGCCTTGGATAAAGTAAACAAAAATTTTCCTACTGGCTTTCCTTTGCACAGAGCAGGAATATTTGCGAAATGGATTAGAATATGCTTTTTCTGGAATCCACCACAAGGTTGTACTTACTTCTTTCTTATCATTTATTTTATTTAGACTTTTTTCTTCTCTTAACCACCAGCAGACTGACAAACAGAGAATGATGCACAGGACCGTAAAACTGACTGCTGATATGCACGCAATACTTAATCTTTGATATAGTGTGGCTACCGCAGCTTTGTGTCTAACCACTTACCGGCTGAGCTGCACTATACGCCTTCCTACTTCAAGGTAACTGTGAAGACAAACATTTGCACTCTCTGAGGTCACATAACAAGGCTCAGGTGACAAGTGGTTACAAGTCACAGTAATTTTGTCACCTGCAGACACCCACACATTCTTATGTGATCCACTTCAACCAACAAGGAACCTGTTCCTAGCACCCAACCAAGCAGGACTTACAGCATAAAACTCATTTCAAAGCTGTAATGTTAGGAAAGCCACTGTACAGAGTCATTTCACTGTCTCTGCAATTCTATTCTAGCTTGTTTTAAAAAATAATAAACAACAAGCAAACAAAAAAGCAATTGCGCATTCCCTCTTGAAGTGTACTGGTGTTGCTGGGACAAAGCTCACTGTAGCCAGATGCCTTTCTCCACCATAGTGGCCAACGCAGTCAATTGCGCATCCACTGACTGTTCCAGCACATTACTCTCTTTGGGGGGTTGCACACGTTCAGAGGGGAAAGAAACCGCGTTCAGTATCTCCCTTGCACGTCAGAGAAGACAGCAGCTGCAGAGGTGTGCACGCCAAGTGCGGCACGTGGCTTCTCCTGCACCACAGCGAACATCAGCCTCTTCAACCAAGTCATTACTTTTGTCCTTGGAGAAGTTATTCACACGTATATCCAAATCCTTGGCCCACAGGTATGACTGCTGACATAGCCAAGGACAGCTCAACACCTCTGATAGCAGGGCTAGATGTGACTTCATAGGATCTGCCAATCCCTTGCATCACCCAAAATAAACATCACGATGTGCTGGAAGGAGCTCAGTTCAGTGAACAAAACTCCATAATTCTGAGTCCTTGTCCCAGTTTCACCACTGATTTGCTGTACTTCTCTTTGGTACATGACATAATCTCTGCCTTCATATTCAAGTATCAGCTCTGTTATCTTCTAGCCTGTACAGTTTGGGGGATGGGATTTGTGAAGCACCAGATCGTATTAAGCACTGGCACTTCCTCAGAAACACTGGCCAACAAGGGACTGGGAAAGACTCGACAGCTTTTAATCCCATTTCTGTGGCAATCAGGAGCATTAAAGCAAAATAATGGTGGGTCAGGAGCTTTGAATTTTCTTATTTTAATCTTACCTTAATTTCACAGGAATTTTTTATTTTAGAGGTAGCCAATAACATTGCTCTCTTAAGCAGCTTGAGTATCTGCCAGAATTTGGTTGCAGTAACTTCATATAGGTACTGGTATACTCGTGTCTCTATTTCTTCCCTTTTGTGCCACTCCAGACAGAACCCTGTCTTGAGCATGAGCTAGAAATTAATCACCCACGGAGAAATCAGAGTAGCAAAGCATGGTAGACCTACCCAGGGGCTTTTGATACTCACTCAGCCTAGAGCATATTTGGGACTGCAAATAAACTCCTCTCAGCTTGGGTCCTCAGTGCCAGTACAGAAGCTGGTGATTCCAGCCTCTCCTGAGGACCATAACAGGGAAGGCAGAGAGGCTGATGGTTAATGTATCTCTTGCTGTTACACCTGACACATGGAACACAGCCTCATTTATCCAGAACTATCACATACCTGACTGTTTGCTTGCTCAAGGCTGACCAACTAGTTAGGAAGATACATGGCAGCACTAGATTAATTCTTTCCACTTTATCTTCACCGTGGTGAAGAAGATGGAGTTACCTACATTGGAGGTGACCACAAAGGAAAGTGAAGAAAAAAATAGTAAACTCTGTAACATTATACTGTAGGAACAAAGCCCCAGCCCTGATATGGATCAGTTCCACACTGAGCTGGGAGTTTGAGAAACAGCCCCTTTAAAAAAATACATTAAAAAAAGGAGGGGGTGGCGGTGAGGCTGTGTACAGCAGAGGAGAGACCCTTGCATCTAGGCAAATTCAGTCGTCCTACTTTAAAATTGCAGGCCAGCTCCTGATTTAACCTGGAGTTTCACATGGCACTACAAAACTCTGGAAGTGTTGGCTTTGCAGATATGCCAAACATCAGAACTGTTTTCAGTGAACTCAGTATTTTTCCACATCTACTATTGTAACTCTGCTGGCAGGCTGGGAGTAACAAATCCTCCCTTATCTCCCTCCTCCCTGAGAGCATCTCTCTGTTTAAGCACCAGCTAACTTAGATCATCATGCACGATCCCCCTTGGAAAATGGACAAAAACGGGGGTGGGAGAGTTACTGGGGTTGTAAGCAACAAACCACAGAAGAAGATGGACTGTCGTGCAGAAGGGAAGTAGCAGAGGGAAAGAGGCAACTAATGAACAGAAGTGGGTGCGTAAAATCCTACTTGGATTGCCTCTCTGGGGAACAGCTGTTTCCTTGTAAACATCTTGCTAGCTGTCCAAACAAGATGATCAGACACAGAACAATAAAGGAGAGCACCCGGGTGGAAGCGTGCAAGGCATGGGTTCATTCACTACCCTGCCAATTGCTCCAAGTGGCAGAATTCAAAAGCTGGGGAAACTTTAGCTATATGTTTAACCCTGCATGTGCTGGTGTTATAGCCAATGGCCTGCAGAAACACATCCTTCTCTGTCTGTGGTAAAGTCTTGCATAGTCCTCCTTTTCCCCCCGCTGTTTCTGACACACCAGCAGAGCACACTACTTGACAAAGGAAAAGAGGAAATATCCTCATCAAAGCAAGGAGAAACAGCCACAGAGCCAAGAATGAAAAACCTGAACGTGGCAGCCCTGAAGGCGTAGAAAAGTTCTACCACTGCCCTGGCACCAGCAACTTGGAAGTAGAGGGAGTTGCACCAGAGAAAGCAGAAAGAGTCTTTTTATTAGTCCTGAGCACAAAACAGCCTACATTGGCAGAAGCACTTCTATGCCAGTACAACTGTGTCCACACAGGACTCTTGCCAGCACTGCAAGGTAGCTGTGGACAGGGGAAGGAATACTAGCACAGCCGTGCCAGGAAACATTCCTAGGGCAGGCTGGCCGGAGAAGGCAACTACCTGCACTGTGCAACAGCAAGCAGAGACTGTGCACCACCTTTGTCCGTTCCTTGATGCTGCTGGGGATCAAATGCACACATGCCTGGTCACAAGCCTATCCAATAAACCCTGTCTCCAAAATGCCACACAATCATTAATGAAGGAGTGCAATCAGATCACATGCACGTCTCCAGGAAAGGGGGGGGTCACTTTGCAAGGAAGGCAATTCACAGGATAACAGGACACCACAACTGACAATAAGGGAACCCTATGTCCTGACCCTATAGTCTAGTTATCTATACCTTCATGTCCACCTCCAACTGACCTATCTTGACTTTTAGACATCCGATGCAATGCAAACTACACTTATCCTGGGAAATGAAATGCCTCCTACTTCTACTCAAAACATCCCGTAGAAGCAGAAAAAAGGTAAGCACAATGACACTCTCATAGTCAGAAACAACAAGAAGCAATTCCACATTTTAGAAACAGTCCACAAGTTCACAGGAAAGACCTGATGCAGTCAGATTTATTTCACCTTTTTATTTCTTTAGGGCCATTTTGTTGTAGCCGTGCACAAACAGCCAGGAAAAAAGACACACTAGCAGGGGCTGCCCAAGAATAAACATTCAGTCATTACAAGAAGGGAAGAGTGCAAGTTCTGCTGCTCAAAATCCCTCTGAGCCTAAAGAAAGGCAGCTGGCTTGTTGCATCAAAGTCCAAACCAATCGGGGACTCCACCTCGTCTGGGGTCACCTTTCTGCCTCTGCTTCTCTCTCTCCATATATTTATTCTTGAAGTCATCAAAAGAGCGAGTTTCAGTGTCTTGTTCTTTCTCTGGAAATAGGTTGGGAAACTGAAAGGTTTGTCCTTGGCCCTAAAGAGAAAACAAATGGTCAGAGAGACATTCCAGCCTTTCTGCAGTAGCTATGATGCATATACTTACAATGAAAGACCACCCTGAAGTTTCAGCTAGTGCAAAATGGTACCTCTTACCTCCCAAGATCTCTTTCCACCCCTCTCCCCAAGATACACATATATCCCTCCCCCCCAAAAAAGCTAACTTTCAGCCTCTCCTCTTTTATGTGCTAATTAAGATGCTGACATCTTTTTTTACAGATGAATGGTCAGGAGATGGACACCTCTTCAAAGACTTTGAACCAGCTCAGAGATGTTGCATGAGTCATACAGTAAAAGCAAGATGAGCAAAGTTAACACCGTCGGGGAAATACATGGTGGATCAGGCATTCATTATATTAACACTCAGGATATGGGTAGTGGTTATGGTTGTTTAGATCTCAGCTAAGGATAAGAGAGAACAGTCCTAGCAGCAGCTACTGTAGCTTGTAATGTGGGAATATGGAATAACAGGTATTAGAGGTCTCTTACCAACAGAAATAAAGACTATAGTATAAAACAATTACAGTGGGAACAACCTTGTCTAATACATCACTGATGAGATTAAAGTGTTTACACCTGCATCAGTCATTCTGCCTAACAGACAAGTCATTTCAGTGAAACATCATCATCAGATCTATGTCTCCCACTTGGAAAACAAGTATTTGCTTGGTCTCTGTTTTTTATCTAACAGCAGGAAATCATTATTCTGTGGAAATGTTCTATCCCATTAACATTATCTACTTGCTTTTTAGTGGTGTTTGCACTAAGCACAACTTCATTAAACTCAACAATATCAGCCCTTCCATTCTGTATGGGACTCTGCATAATCAAACTTGTAACTTATAGCTCATAACTCTAAAATTACTCTCCAAAACACTTACAAACCTTACCATACATTAACTTCTTTGGCAGACTACTGCATACAGAAATCTCAACAAAAGCATTTAATTGCTTCAGATGAAAACAGGTGGGTTTTTTTTTTTTCAAATAAGCCATTCTTTACATTTGTGCAATAAATATAATCAAACAAGAGGCCCAGTTATGAAATGGTTCCACAGAGGACATGAAAGGAGCCTTCCACATCACGGCTACCTATACTACATTTTGGGATCAGAAATGTGACGTAATTAAATCCAAAAAAACAATCACCATGCCCCTGACCCAGCTGAATGTGTGCTATGTTTCATTTCGCCATATACACTCAACCTAGTAATTTACAGGTGTGAAAGAATTTAAACCTCAAGCATACACTTCGGAAAGAAAAAACATGACTTATCCCAGTTGAGCTTATCCAGACTAGAATCTAGGAAATATCAACTCATACCCAGCAATGCTCCGGTTGTTTTTCTAGTGCATACTTCTTGGGGGTTTCCTAAGAGCCTGACCATACTACCTTATCCCAGTTGAGCTTATCCAGACTAGAATCTAGGAAATATCAACTCATACCCAGCAATGCTCCGGTTGTTTTTCTAGTGCATACTTCTTGGGGGTTTCCTAAGAGCCTGACCATACTACAAAAACAACAAGGAAGCTGCTGTGTAC
>VYZW01037338.1:212615-265843 GCA_013401315.1 Balaeniceps rex | reverse complement strand
ACAACTGGTCATGAGAACACACTCAATTTCATTCAGGTAAACCCCACCACAGCTGCTACCAAGTCATGCTGGAAAGAGCAATACTTCCACCTAGTGGGCAATAGCAAGACCAACACAAGACCTTCCAAAAACACATGCTTATTTTTCCAGTCATAAGCAGTTTTAACTTGAAACTGGATTAATGAGAGAAAACACAGCTGGTAAAAATGGTGGGAAAGCCCAGCTACTCTGACTCATGGCAGATGCAAACTAATGCTCATGAAAATAAGGATTTTACAGTGGTTACCAAAGACTTTCCTAAATTAGGCAGATATTAACAACGGACTGCATGGGGCCTGTTACAGCCTGAATCACACCATGAATGAGAATGAAGGCGAAACCTTCCGTTTCAGAAACGACACTGGGTTTCTGGCCTCACCCACTATTTAAAGCTGGTGTGAACACAGAACTGGGAGCTCATTGTCCACACCAGAGCTAGTGATGAAAAGCAAAGAACAGAAAAAAAACAGAGAAAGAAAAAAGAAAAAAAGACACACAAACCTAAATGTTAAAGGAATTAACAGACACCAACAACAGAAAAAAAGAGAGCAAAGGGACTAGGAATGAGGTGAAGCGAAAATGCACAGACCAAGCTTCACTGACAAGAGTTTAGTAAATGGTCAGGATTCCCTCCCTTGGGACAAAGTACAACACTAAAAGCTGGTCCTCTGACCCCTTTCATGGGCCAGACAGAAAACATGGCATTCTTTAAAAACATGTGATGATACTATAGCATAGGGCAACGCAGTAAGGGACACTTGCTGCGTCGTGTACCAAGAGTAGTCCTCAGCCACAGTACCACAGGGTTCTGTGCACACTAATTTGCCCAGCAGACAAAATGAGAGGCTGGAAGAATGACCAGAGTTACTGCTGTCCAGCTGCCCCCAGTACCAAGCTAATTTGGGTAATTCTCTTCTCCACTGTGGAGCTGCCCTTAAGGTAACAGCAACTATTCTAGGTTCAGAGGTTTGATGTGAAATAAATGCACAAAGGCACTGCCTTAAATGAGTGGCTTGCTCCACAGAAATACAGTGAAATAAAATCTGAGAACTGACCACAGTTTGCTAAAGATCCATGTCTGCTTCAGTCTTGGGAAACGAGTCTCCAAAAGCAAGTAAGTCTCTAGCAAGAGGCTGTGACAATGGAAAGTGCTTGCAATTACCTACTAAGGAACAACACTCAGAGAAAGCAACTTGTAAGATACATCATCACTCCTGGGATTCAATTCCTCAGCTGTGTTCTTAATGAATCGTTCATACTTGATCTCTCACAGACAAAAACCTAGCACAGACAATCCAGGAGGGAGAATTTGCCCACCAAAGCAGAGACTCTTCCTTGAAAAAGGAATGTGGTTTTTAGTCATCATAATGCAAAACCCGCACAGAGATGAGTTTGCCTTTAACTTCAACACAGTAAATCAAGGTTAGTCCTCACCTAAATACAACTCTGGTACTTTCTATTAACATTGTACTTTATACTGTTCTTTCAAATGTAAAGGCTGTCTAGAAAAACACACTCTCCTCACTTTTCTTTTCAATCCCCTTCCCAGAAGGGGCTTAGAGAAAAACTTCTAAGCACATTTAAACTTCGAAAAATTAAGAAAATATCAGATTTCCCATTGTCTGTGCCTCTTTAGTTTGACACCAAGTCCATATGAAGTCTTATGCAGTCTTTAAGATCACACAGTGATTCCCCCCACACTGAATCCTTGTCCCAGGATGGAGTAACACTGAGGTTGTGTTGCCAACAGCAACTTTCGGCTTATGGTTTTACAACCATAAATACCATTCCTTTAATGTAATTTTGGTATGTGAAGGGGTTTTCTGTCACTGGTTCCATTTCTTTTTTACATAGAGACAGGTAAGCCCAAGGGAAGTCTAAACTATAATATGCTCCTGTTATGAAAGAAATTCATAAGAACATGAAGCTCCTTTTCCACTGGGCAACCAACATACATTTCAGAACCCGGTTTAGCCACAAAGCATGCTTGTTAGACATGACTAAAAGCTCCCCAAGGAATATGCGTTAGTCTTCTCTGAAATCCAAAAAGCTTTAATAAGAAGTTCCCTACCCTTACAATATATCTTTCACTTACTGGACATTTCAGCAATCAACCACACAAGTCGTGAACCTTCCAGCACACAGAGCACAGGGTCAGCATGAAACTCACTGGCAAAGCAGCACCATATGACATCAGAACATAACTTACATACAGACCTCAAATAAATATGGGACTTGAAAACTAGCCATTTGTTTGAATTTGATTTTTAGACTAAGTCATTTAAATCTCTTTAAACATTCTGGAATGTATTAAAGAAAATCTCATTATTAGAGGACTGGCAGAAATATTCAGCCAACCGGACAATTCACTGAACGTTACTTCTAGTTGGTTGGTTAACAGTCCCTTCCTCTTTCCCCACAAGCATCCATGTTAACTCACCAGCTGTACATAGGCGACTTTGTAATCTGGCTTCTTCACCCTCTGATTCTTGTGATTCCTCTTGTTGTTTGCACCTGCAGAAATGAAGAGTGTCCCACCTTTTACTTCCCAGGACTTCCAAGTTCCCCAAAGCAAGGCCAAGCTGAAGGGGGGAATTCACTAGTTCTGATTTATTGTTAAGAGGAATACTCTTTCTTCAGTACCCACACAGTATCACAATTACTAAAATGTACTGAAATTGGTAGACACTACTCTCGTAATTTACAAGTAGGGAACCAAGGCATCACCAGACTCAGGCTGCTGACAGCTGTTGTGCCTTCACATCACACACAAAGTTTGCAAAGAAGCAAGGAAATAAGCCTCCCAAGTAGGGAGCCAGGATTGATAAACTGTCCTCCCAACATCAACAGCTTCAGGAACACAACGAGCAAATGACCACTAAACAGCTTCAAACTTGTCAATTTTTACTACCCAGCTAATGAGCTGTATCTACTGTTTATAAACCAGGAATTTAACACTCCACATCCAAAAAAACCAAAGCACCTCAACCTTCTGCAAGTATGCTCGTCACAACTAAGTGGGAAGTTAAATTTATTCCATGCATGTTAGGCAGACATTAAAGCTCCCAAATTATTAGACATTCTAACCCCCTTTCCTCTTTTATGCCTGCATATATACATTCTACAATCACTTCCATTAGCAGTGGGGGACAAAATGGTTATAAGGACAAGCATGAATATTTTTCAGTGCTGTTTGGAACTGTATATGTTTGGTATTTAAGACTTTATTTAATTCTATTTTTCACACAAGCGTATTACAGATGATCTGTTTTCTTTTTCTTCTTTTATATGTTCTGAGTTTTACAACCTTATTCTGAAGCTTTTTCTTTCATTCTCCATTTCTCACTATTACAGCTCTTTATTTTTAATCATCCCTTTTTTAAAATCATCCCTACTCTTACATCAATCAATTCCTTTGCTAGAGTCACTGCATGAAAAAAGAAAAACCCAGCCATCAAAGAAGTCCTAACCAACAAGTTACTCTCCATGGTGATCAAAAAGGTAAATAACATGAAAATTATATTCCTGACTTTGCACTGCATCCAAACTGCAGTCAGAGCAGCTCTGGAGAAGGAAGCGTTCATATGTAAAGGTGACCTTATAGAAACTTAGCTTATTTCAGTTAGATGTGGGTCCCTCTGCTCCAAGTCAGAGTTCAGCATAACTTAAACTAGCAACATTTTTTCTTTTTCTCTTGGGCTGGTTTTATGTTGATTTTTTGGTGGGTTTTTTTGGTAGGGTTGGCACAGGAGAAAAAAAACATGAGTGGAAGCATACAAGTCTGTAGCAGAAATGTGGTAACGACAGGTGATGAAAAACTGAAAATTTGCCAAGATGTTTTTCTGATGTTATCCACTAGTCTACTAGAATATTTTTATTTGCTCTACAAACTTGCCTTTTGTTAGACCATAACACCTCCTCTGTGTGCATGCCAGGTAATCTCAACTCACATTTTTTTTTAAAAAAAGGCTATGGCTGAAATTAAGTTTAATTACTAATTTTATTAAAACACATGAAGCAGTTCTTTCTGAAGTGAGACACGCACTGGTCTTCAAGGAGAAATGGTACCAACTACAAAAGCATATAGCACAAGCTAGATAACTGTCAAGATGATAAGACTTTTTAAATTCAGGTTTTTCCTTTTTAAAACTAAACTTACATCATAATCTGATCAAAGCATTCGAAGATGAAGTGGTGCACATTCATTTGAAGGGACAAATAAACAGCTAAGCTGATAGACGTTACCAGCTAAGCACCTGGAACCAAAGTTTGTTGAAATCTAATGGACCTTTTGAGAGGAGAAGTCTATTCTGGCTGCTCAGGGATGATGTATTCATCCATCTGGATTACTCAGCTGCACTTACCATACTGTATCCTGGTCCTCACAGCAGCTACCGGCACATTGTATATTTTTTCAAGGTAATTCCTGATGTCCACTTTCGTCATTCTAGCCAATGCAAAAGCATTTTGGGGGAAGAAAGAAGGAAAAGTATAAATATCTAAACAAAATAAAAACAGAGGCAGGCTATTTCTAGACTGGTTGCTACTCTGGAATAAATACGTCTTCTCATCTTAACCAAGGTAGCTTTACTGCACAAAAGTATAAACTCAACATAGATCACACACTGCTACAGCAATTCATTATCCATAAACTGCAACGACAAATACTTCATCCTCTTTAGTCTCAACAGTCAAAACCCCAGATATATTCTGTATTCAGCAAGAGTGTGTAGGCTTTCTCACTACCCAGGCCGAGAATCCTTTCTAATCATCTGAATAGCATTTTGTAATCTTTTCAGGACCTGCCACAGGTTCGTGGGCTTTAATGTGTGCAGCCAGATTGGTCAGGACGAAAGAATCCTGACAAATACCTGGACATCACCTCGTTTTCTCTGGATCATTTTCATAAGCACTTCCTTCTTCCTAAGCCTGTCCCTGGGAAGGCTGAGCCTCACTAACACTCAGGAATAGGAGCCAAACAAAGCTCGTACTTAAATTAGTGCCCTCGCAGGCCTCTAAAAGGTCTCCCCTGATGCAGAAGCCCCTTCCCCCAGCCCAAAGGGCGCTATCTGGCACCTTGCCTTCCCACCCCTCAGCTAACCAGACAAGCTTCAGCCCAGAAGGAGGTGACAAGAGGCAGTGTGCCGGGACGTGGAGCACTGGGGGCGGAAGAGTAGTGTTCTAGAAGCGGCGGGGGCCCCTCTGCACCCCCCGGGCGGCGCTGGGCCCTTTCCGCGGCAGGGCAGGCCCAAACCCGCGACGGCTCCCGCTGCGGCGGGCCATGCCATGCCGTGACCCGTTCCCCCGCCGTCCCCGCACTCACTCCATGGAGACGCGGAACTGGACGGTGTCCTCGGGCTGCGGCACGCCGGGTCTCACCGCCAGCATGAAAAAGTTCGGCCGGAAAATCCGCAGCTGCGGGCCGCCCAGCTGGAACAGCGGGTACCTGCGGGAAGACGACGCCACTGACTGACTGACATCGACCGACCGGCCCACCCGTCGTCGCCCCGACCCAAGCCCGCCCGGCCTGCCCTCCACCGCGGCCCCGCCCGCTCACACGGCCTTCCTAGCGCCCGTCGCCATGGCCGAGGTCCGGCCCGGAAGCGGCGTGGCGCGAGAGCGGCTCCCGGTGGGGCGGCGGCAGCAGCTCTCGCCCCCTGCTGGCGCGGAGGAGCGCCCGCGGGGCGGGTTGGGGGCTGCGTGAAGAAGCTGCGTGAAGGGGCTGCGGGGGGGGGCGGGGGGTGTGAACCCCTCACCCTGGCGGCCCCCTCCTCACGGCTGCCCCCCACAACCACAGCCTGCCCTGGCGCCCGGCCGCCCCCTGAGCCCACTCGAGGTGGGGGGCACAGCCTAGGGGCTTGGGTTCCCCAGAGGAGCCGCACAGCCAAGGGGCGGGGGGAGGAAGCACCTGCAAAATGGCGCCTCGGTGGGAATTTGCAGGTTTGGCTGCGTTTCACGCGGTCTTTTCCTCATGGTTACAGGGGGGAGGTGATTCTTCTCTGCTCCGCTCTGGTGAGACCCCAGCAGGTGTGCTGCGTCCAGCTCTGGGGTCCCCAGCACATGACAGACATGGACCTCTTACGAGTGGGTCCAGAGGAGGGCCATGAAAATGGTGGGAGGGCTGAGACACCTCCCCTGTGAGGAAAGGCAGAGGGAGTTGGGGCTGTTCAGCCTAGAGAAGAGAAGACTCCAAGGAGACCTTACTGCGGCCTTTCAATATATAAAGGAGGCTTATAAGAAAGACGGAGAGAGACTTTTTATAAGGCCTGTCATGACAGGACAAGGGGCAACAGCTTTAAATTGAAAAGAAGGTAGATTTAGATTGGACATAGGGTAGAAGCTTCTTACAATGAGGGTGGTGGGACACTGGATCAGATTGCCCAGAGAAGCTGTGATGATGATGCCCCATCACACTGGAAGTGTACAAGGTCTGGTCGGACAGGGCTTTAAGCAGCCTGATCTTGTGAAAGATGATCCTGCCCACAGCAGGGGGGTTGGACTTGATGATCTTTGAATCCCTTCCCACCTAAACCACTCTTAAGAATCTATGACGCCGCAGGATGCACTAACAGAGGGCTGGAGTGTGAATGTAGGCACCAGAAACAGACAGAAGTTTGGAAACACGGGGGAGAACCACCATCTCTGGTGGGCTTCCCTCCAACAGGGCATTTCAAGGGTTGACAAAGACAACAAGCCCTACAGAATAGCTCACATCCCAAATTTAGTAACAGCCATTTGTGTTTTGACATCTACACTGAATTAACCAAGTAATTCACTCTTCAATATTGGGCTTTAATATTATATGTAGGTTAACTGCCTCAATAAACATTTTAGTGTAATATTTGAATGAATCACTCTCTATATTGTACTGTGACTTGTCTGTATTTAAGAAATGCTGTGTGCTGAAAACTGCCACTTAGATGGATTTGTTCCTTTACTCCTGATTCTTTGATTCCCTTCATCACTCAAACTTTTAAGTCAATTTCAACTACATTTGGCATCCAGATTATGAGCCCCCCCAAAACAGAGTCGGCTTTTGTTATGTGCTTGTATGGTGGCTGTAAAGCAGGCTGCTGATCCTGGGTCTTTCTTGATGATACTGAGCCTCATTCCCAGGTGCAGAGCTGGATCAAATGATATTAAATAAGGATTTGGACCAACTCCCAAATCCTTACAAAATGGGATGCCATTAAATAAAGTATGAAAGTTCTCCATTCCAGAGAGCTGTCATTGGAGCAGGTACTGGTTGCGCTTTATTTACAAAATCCAGAGATTTGTACACAGCAATCTACAGGACAGCATAGGGCTGGTATCAGGAGGATAAAGGACATGCTCAGCAGGAAATGAAGATGCCAGCAAGGAGTCATCTCAGTTTCACGGGAACCTGCTTCCTTTTGACTGAGGAAGCTGCCAGACCCCTCCGGGAAGAAAAAGAAGAAAAGCAGCAGCAATAGCCAACCCAGGCTGATGTTGCGATTTTCGTTATCATTGAGGCGTGGGAACACACATGATTGGTGAAGGAAGAAAGAGGAGACCAGCAGGGTTTCAGCATGCCACTAAGGGCCATCCTGCCTGGTTCTTTACTTCCAGCGCCCTCCAACCTTGCCCTTGGCTCCTGCCTTCTTGCTGCTACAATACAAAAGGAAAGAAAAAGATGTCAGCATCATGGGAGCGGTGGGGCTCTCCACTGCGCTTTTCTGACTCTCGGATTAGGATTGAGCTGCTTTCACTTCTCACATGTTGGGTACACCTGCCATAAAGCACATCCTGAGAAAAATATTGTCGATATTGTGGAAAGAGATTCCTCCTCAGGCTCTTAGTGAAAGGCCAGGATGTGCATGCCTGAAAGAGGTGGACCCTTCCAGATTCCTGCATTATCAGGACAGAAGCCCAGGTGGTCTCAAAACTAAATGACAGGCCTATCCAGCCACAGACTTGATGTTTCCTGAATTCAAATCTGCTATGATGTGGAATTTAGGATTTAGAGGTGTTTCTGGAGAAAATTTCCTCATTATCAGGAGCTCTGGTCAAATTCCCCAGATGCTCTAGTCATCTAGTAGTGGAGGCAAAAAGCTGAGCAATAATTTCAATACAACTAAGAATTGCTTTGCTCTAGCAAAGGCAGATTGGCTTCTGCCTTATATCATGAGAGCAAGAGCCTCCAAAACAGTCCAAACAACTTTTTAGCCCTTCCCCCGTCTTGCTTGTGGTGTGTGTGGGACCAGTCCCGCTACACTCCCCATGCAAAGCACCTGAGGCAAACTCTCTCTAAATAGTATCTTGCACACAGAAGAGCAATCCTACATGCAAGCCACTTACCTTCTGACTGAGAAGCAGGCATGCCTGGAGTCAGAGAGGGGCCAGGCGTGAAGTTAGTTGGGTTAGATTCTGCACCGGCTTCCGTAGGCAGCACCTTGGTTTTTGGGGCTCAGCACACCACCAAACCTTTCCATCTCACACACACAATGATGAGGCTGCTTCTTGAACCAAAGCACATGCAAATTGGGGGCAGCTTTTTGACATGGCAGAGCATGGGGTTGGGGGCCAAGCACAGGGTGGTGGGGCCTTGCTATCAACAGAGAGGCCTTCTTCAGAACCACTGGTTCCTCCAGGGAGCAGAAAAAAATGTGGACAACACATCTGGAGAGATTTTTGTGGTGCTGCCCCACGGATTGGTTCAAGAGCGCTAGCTGTATTTATGGAAGGGTGTAGCACAGTGACACAGACGTACATGTAGTGGATACTTTACCTTTTGACCAAGTTAGACTTGGTCTATTCGAAAAATTGACCTTTTACAAGAGAGAGAGCAGAGCGTTTTCTGCTTATCTTAAATTCATCTCAGCATCCCTTTTGCCAGCCTTTCCGTAGGTTCAAAACCCAGTGTAGGAACTGCGTAGCTCCTCAAACGAAGGCAGAGTCCTTTTAGCTCCATAAGCACCTGTGATGTTTGATGTTATGCCTAACCTTTAGAGTGTGCTTAAGGAGACTTAATAAAGTCTGAAGCAAAAGGATCACTTGATCCTCGTATAACACATTAGCAGACTTTGCTTTGGAATGATACAGTCTAGTGTGGATAGAAATTTAAGTACACAGAAATCTCACAAGCTGTAGGCTTCTCAGTGCAACCTTTTCAAATGATGTTCTGAGAGAATATCATGTCTTTTGGGGGAACAAGCGTGCAGTAATGGTACTGCCTGTTGTGGGTGGTGTGGTAGCGCCCCTCAGAAGAGCAGCAACACCCAGACAAACCATGGCATCCTTCTGCAGCTGCACATTCTGCTGAGATTTATCAGCCTACAGCTCTGTACAGAAAATACCATGGGAAGGTCAAGTCTTATGTTTGGCATCTACAGACAACTGAGCCCCCAGTGTTACATTCATCTGATAAGGCAGGGTGGCTTGAGGAAGTGGGAAGGCAGTGTCTGGTCACTGCTGTCATCCAAAGATGTCACCAAAGACCACCACTTCATTCCTGGCATGACTTTTCCAAGAAGATACAGAAGCACAGTGAAGATCAAAGACTACCACTGCAGAGCTCTCCTCCCTTGCTTCCCTGCAAGTTGCTTCTCTGTGTCTGTTAGTTTTCTACATGCTCTAGCCCCCAGGCTTTGTCTAGCCCTGGTCTCTCATAAGTTCACTGTAAACACCTAGAATAGTTAAATATACAAGACTCAAAGAATCTACTGAAATAGAAGTCTTGTGGGGAAGGAAAGTGGGAGATGATGAGTGAAAAGAACTCACAATAGTAATCCCATGATGTTAGTCTTGTTACACACCATTCCTTGTAATCTTAGCAACCACTTGTTTACCCTTCGTAAACAAGGGTTGTATAGCCTCAAGTATTCAAAGCACCTCAGTCAGGTGTTTGAAAACCCCAGCAATAAGCAGACAGAAATTTTGCAGATGTGGTGTGAAGAAACATGATTTTTTCGTTAGCTGTTACATTCACTTCAGTTTCCCCTTCATTTTCTCCATGTGAGGCAGAATGGGAGTTGCCCTTCCATCTCTAGCCTCATTTCATTGCAACAAGAAAATGTCAGTGTTGAGGCTGAAGCGACTACTTTGAACACTGAGAAGATATCCCCAAGCCAGGAGCTAGGAAGGTGATATAGGTACTTACTGCTTCTGAGCCTGATCGATGCGGTTCCTGAGGGTGACAATCTGCAAACAACATATATGACGAGGGTTTTTAGAGATCAAGAAACCTTGTTCCCTCACAGAGAGGGGAGTTTTACCTGCTGAAGTGCTGGAAGCAGGTGCCTGTGGTACAGATTGATACTTCCTTTGAAATAAAAGCTCACCCTTGCTTGAAGGAGAGAAATGTTGCTCCTTGGCAATAAATCTGCAAGCCAATTTCATGTCAAGGGAAAGAAGAGCTGGAATTTTATAACCCTTATTAGAAGAGTTCCTGTGTATACAAATTAATCTCCTGTGCACTCACATGTCCAACTGCAGGCAAGTGAACCGGAATGAATGTCACCTTAGCCAGTCAGAAAGCTCTTGCATGGCCCCATCCACCTGTATGTGTCAACCTCACCTTCTCACTCTTCCCTTACTCCTAGACATTCAGAAGTATATAAGCTCAAAGAGCTTTGGTGGACTTTGGGTGGGGACCTTAAGAATGGAAGATGAATCACACATTCTGCTGGAGTACCTTTGTTGGTTGGGAGAGCAGGAATTGAGCTTGCAGCAGTCACCACCTTCCCAGCCACTCACCTAATAAAAGACAACTTTTAAAGGGGCTGAAGAAGAAAATATTCAAGGAGAGCTTGAGCAACCACAGAGGAAAAGGTTGGAGTTGGGGCTCTGAACACCTTCCCAAGCTCTGTTGATGACTGCAAGCCACTAGAGAGTCTGTCCTACAAGACGGAGCATCTCTTTCTTTAGCCATAGGTAAACTGCATATTTCAACCTGACGCATGGGAAAGCAAACACCTACCTTGCACAGGATGAGCAACTTATGGCCTCACTTAGCACCTCAGTCCTGGCCCATAGCCCTGGAGTCACTACTGAAATCCTTGGAGTCTTCCAGCACAGGTACTGGAAAAGCCCACAGGAACCAGGGTGTGATAGAGAGCCCTCTTTTGTCCCTTCACCTTCTCATTTGTAACTGAGTCAAGGTTCTACCTAGTTTTCCTGGGGTGGAAAAATGCACTTGCCAAGAGGTATACTTTGCTTCTGCTTTTGGTGTAATTCAGTGTTCTCCACTGGCTCTGCAGGTCCAAGAACTGATGACCCAACATTTGAATATTTAAAGTGGCACTTGACATTCCCCACGTGCAAAACAAGAAAAAAAAGTCATACATTCAGGTTGGCCCAACAACCGGTACTTCCTGGCTCGTGTCTTTCCATGGCAAACAGAAACAAAATAAGAGACTGAAACATTAGCAGGAACAGGACAACACAAGGAAGGAAAGATCAGCAGATCAGCTGCTTTTGTACTTACTCATGGAAGTTTTAATATCTGCAGCAGTGGTTTAAATTATTTTTTGCAACCGAGTATTTTTCCCAAATGTGGAGGAGAACCAGGTGTCTTCAGTTTGACCCATGGACTTAAGACTTACCTTCACTGATAACCTTGTGATAGTGACTGTAACACTCACTCTCCAATGAAGCACCAAAGAGCAACAGACTCTAGAGCTAAAGAAAGCTCCACTCCTGTGTGTCCCAGTTCCTTCCTTTGTCTCTCCCTTGCATCCTTGCTCGTGTCTCCTTCATTCCCTTTGCTGTTTTCACTTACCTTTCTCCTCACTTTTTTACCTGCTATCATCTTCCTTTTTTTCTTCCACTTTTCTTCTCCCATCTCAGCTGTGCATTTTCCTTCTATTTTGCTCATTCTTTGTACTTTCTCTCCTTGCTTTTCATCAGCACCCACCCATCTCTTTGTTTATGCAGAGGTTTCATTACCATAGCATGTACGTTTCCCCTGGCACTGCCTTAATTCCTGTTGCTCCACACCCAGTTGTAATACCAGAGGTTTGGATAGGGAGTTATTTTAGAGATGGTCTGAGTGGGTTGCATGCTCTGTTCTTTAGCCACATCCCTGTTGGACCCCAACTCTTTTCCTAAATTACTGCTTCATCTCTTTTCAAAGAATGGAAGGGGAGAGAAAAAGGAAGTGAAGGGAGAGACACAAGATCCATTTTTTTCTTTTCTCTCTGCACTTGGAGCCAAGTGCCAGTTTCTGTCTGGCACCTGGCCTCTGACCATGCGGCAGGCTCATGCATTTGGTAGCCTTTGCTGCTGCTGTTACACAGGCAAGTTCATTGTACTTACAACTTGGAAAGCTCCTGCAGCCTGCAACGCATTGTTAAAATCTAAGAGAGATTGAGATAGTTACATTGGTGTTGCTCATTCCCTGTCAGCATGTGTTTGTGTGATTGGGAATTAAAAGGAGAGTGAGACAGAGAGAGATACAGTAGGATTTCTCAGCCACTGAAACCTGACGTAGGCAAGTGCAGACCTGTCCTGTGACTGTGAAGGAAACACGTCCACTTTCTGTTACCATATGACACTTCAGTCAGATGATCCTGTCTGGAGACAGTTTTCAGTGACTCCAGAGAGCTCAGTGCACAGGGAAACTGTCTGGGATGGGAATAAAACTTAATATATTCAAGTGTGAAATCAAAGATGGGTTGAAAAATACTACTTTGCAATGGAGATGAGTGGATTGAGTTACTGATTTTTCAAGCCACAGTTACCTATAGATAAACAAGAATGAACAAGATGTGTTTGGGCAGAGGGTGGAGAGTCCATTTTCTGTTGGGATTGCCTTTCCATGGGGCACCGAAAACTTGAGAGTGGTCTATTCAATTTCAGCCTAAAATGTGAAATCCAGTCCAAGTATGTACGTTAGGGGAATGCAGTTCCAAGTGTCTTGCTGCTTAAATATTGCAAAAGGGCATTGGAGACCAAATGATGTCACTACATGGCTCTTGCCAGAGGAGTCACAGAGATTTTTACATTTTGGACACAGTGCCATTAGCAAAATGGCTTCTCAACTCACCTCGTATTTTTTCCTCTTGATCTGCTCTGTAAAGTCATACTTTTCAGTCTCCAGATGGTATAACCAGTCCCACAGTTCCTTAGCCTTGTCCCTGTGTGTTTATGGGGAAAGGAAGATGGGAGAAACACATCACATCATATATTTTCTACTGTTTTCACACCACTAGTAATGACACTTTTTACGTTTTATTTAATAACAGTTCACACACCTTCCTGCAAACTCTTTCCATCTGAAAGCTACTCACCGTTTTCAAGGTCACATTTTTCTCACCTTCTCATCCAAGAACCTTTTAGACTTGCACTCTTGCATGTGTCACACACTAACGTATTTCCTACAGATTTAATTTTCCCCCTAACTCTTAATGAAAGAAAACAGTCCAGAGGAATCAGACATGAAGGAAGGAGGACTCTGAAGGCCACCCAGATGAGCAGAGCGGCTGCCATTGTGCAATCATGTGTAAACTCCAAGGTGTGGAGTCCAGACTATCATCTGATGACTGCTCTGCACCAGAGCACTGAGCTCCCAAGTCTCCAGCCTCCATGGAGACCTGTACTCATACCTTAGCAGTGCAACTCACCCTTGGGAATGCTACAGATACCAATCTGTAGGTTTGTTCAAATAATCTCAGAGCTGGGTTTAAAGTTTGTACCTAGTCCTGTAAATGACTAATCCTAATTAGCAGGAGAGGCTAACGGAGCTATGCCAGGAGCATGGCTAGATGGCTACCAAACCATTTCAACAATTCCCCACATCCCCGTTTCCCCTCCAGATCAAGGAAGGGCACAATTTAACATTGTCCCATGATGAATTTCAAGGAAGGCCCTCTCCTCTACCTCATTTTTTCACTAGAGAAGACTCCAGGACAGTAAGACCAAATTTCAGTGGATTACATTCGGTAAGTTAGGATAAGCATGTTACCTCAGCTTGTCTTCATTAAGGTGGTCGATGTTCAAGGGCTTGCGCCTCTCTGCCAGGACCTTCTTCTTCGTCTCTCTAGCTGTTTGCTTCTTCCCTCTCTTCTGATCAGCCTATTTGCAGAACATCAGTTAACATCAGACTGCAGACATTCAGGCTAATTGAAATGATTTCAGTGACAGAGCATGTAAGACAAGCTGCTAGGGATCCAGAAGAAGGAAGGGCGAGCTGTTTTCTCAACTTGTAGTAAAGACTGTTCCCAGTCAGCCCCGTGGTTTAACACTTCCATATTTCTTCCACCGATACATGGTTTTTACCTTAGCCAGATAGCTGCTGTATGTGGCACCCATGGAGGACAGAGCCTTCTTCTTCTTGAGATCATCCTCAGCTTTTCTCTTGGCATCTTCTTCCTCTCTCCGTGCCTTTTCCTCCTGTGGAGTGTGACACACAGAAGCAAGTTACTCTAGGGGAGACTCACAGCTTCCTCAGCAGCCAGTGTCACTGCAGGGAATGTGATCAGATAAGCATGTTGATGAGAATTGGCAACTCCTGTTTCCTGCCCTTGCTTTAAGAGGGTGGTCATTTCTTCTCCAGACTGAGACAGGCAGAACCTGTAGTTTTTTTCTGTCTCTAGAGATCTCCTCCAATTTGATGCCGAGACAAGGAGAGAGATGCAAAGACACTTACTGCAAGCCTTGCCTGACGCTCCTTCTCCTTCTCAGCCCGGATTCTCTGTTGCTCTGCTCTTTCAGCTCTGCGCTTCTCCTGCAAGAAGCAGTGGCAGAGGCATTGAGTCATCATTGTGGCTTTATCTACCTCCAGTATTACACCCCACCACCAAAAGCTTTGGTTCGTAGAGAGTGAGACACCTACTCCCTTCCCAGAACATGCAGAAGGATCTCATGTGCAATTCCCAGATGTAAAACAAGAGGCTGAGAGAGAGGGGACAGATGTGGGAAGAAGCCATTTGGTGGTGACTTGAGCAGGCACTTCTGTACATGGCAATACAGCTTTCTGCCAAACTCTGACAGTGGACTAATGGATTCAACTTCTCATCTACACAGAACCTGTCAATCTAGTACAGGGAAATGGCAGTACAAGGACTCACAATCCTCTCCTTGAGGGCAACCAGCTCTTCCTCTTCCTTTCTCCTGGCTTCAAAGTGGCTGTCAATCAAGGCCTGCAGTTCAATCAGGTCTTTGTTCTGTCTTTTCTTTTGGATGTCCTAGAAGAGCAGGAAAATGCATTAATCCAGCCCATATTGCTCTAGGAACATGCCCTGGACATTCCCAGCACCCTGCCTGCACAGAGAAACAAAAGCAAAAAGTGTCTGCAGATATCCATGGAAATCTATGGGATTGGCTTAAATGGCTGTTGATGCAGGACAGAGACAGTCAGAGACTCATCCAGGTGACAGTCAGGAGCCCAGAAGGGAACAGAATCCACATCTCCCATTCCCCTACACCATATTTTATCCCTGGCTTTGCTTAGCTGCCTCCTTTTGACTTTGGGATATGAATCTTACCTAGAAAATGTTCCTGCATTTTTGGACAAAGCAGATATTTCTGTGGAGATTTTCAACACCAGAGTTTCTTCATTTTTCTATCAACTTTCTAGGAAGGTATTTGGATCTCTGTTTATTATTAAAATTCTGATGTCATTTTAGGTGTTGTTTCTCAGCAACAGATGAGTATAGGCCTGCTTTATTTCAATCTGCAACTTTCAAACCATTTACAACAACGGGACAGGGGATCTGAGAGCTCCTAAAACACTTACTTTCTCCTTTCTTCATATATTGGCTTCAAAGATTCAAGGAGAAAAAAAAAGAAATAGATGAATTAACATTTTAGCTTAGTCACATTAGCAACAAATGCATCCAGAGAGTTTCAGGGAGCAGAGAGTAGCCTTTCACTGAAAAGAGGTGGCAAAGCATCCACACTTTTGTCCTTGACTTTATCCTCAGCAGTATACAGTACAGGAGGAGTTATGTGGGTTTGCACACATGTGTATGGCTCAGGGACAGACAGACAAACACAGTCAGTCCCAGGAATACTTACATCAAAATCTACTTTCTCACCCTCCGGTATTTTAGGAGCAGTTAGTCTGCAGAGAGTCAAAAAAAAAAAAAAAAAAAAAAAAAAAAAAAAAAAAAAGAAAAAAAAAAAAGAGGATTTTACTCTTAAAGAGCAGGCAGCTTTTTAAATAGCACATCCTGACCTGACCTCCCCTCAGGAATGATGCTGACAAGGAGAAGTGTTGATGGAGATACAGAGGGGTGAAAGACCAAGTCAATGGAAAACTACTCCAGAATAGCACTAAGGACCATTGTCCTTCGTGGAAGGTCATGCAGAGCAGGGAGTTACCCCTAAAACCCCTTTTCATTCCCAAAGCCTATGGCCATTCCCTACCACACAGAAAGATGTTGGCCCATGAGGCCAATGCTGAGTTGGCGCAGTGCTGCACCCTCCTTTCTGGGCAGCTGGTGGAGTGGGAAGGGAAGATGCTGGGGCCCGGAGCCAGAAGGTCCACAGGAAACCTTAGTTAAGCTCAAGTCAGCCCAGGCCAACGCTTGCCATCCTTTCTACTGTCAGCGATCCTGGATGGAAGGTAGTTTCCCAGCCATGGCCTCTCACAAAGGATTTAGTGTTGACACACCTATATCTTGGGGTACTGTGGGATGACTGTATCTTGGACGGTTCACGAGTCCTCTGACTCTATCAGGAACTGGTCTTAAGACCCTGGCCAGTAACTACTGCTAAGGCATCCTCCGGCAGAAGCAGACATCCTGCAAAGGCATGCGGGAACAGCTGGATGTTGCACGAGGGAGGGTTGGATAAAGGCTTCTAGTGGCCATTTGCCTAATAGACAATCTAAGGGCTTCTGCTAGATCAGAAAAATGATCCCAGGGTTTTAAAACTTCCTGCCCCTCATACTTACTTTATTCTGGGCTTCTCCTCTGTATTTGGAAACATGGAGCAAAACAGGAAGGGAAAAAGAGGGAGAACAGTTAAAACAACAGAGATCATGCCAGCTGCTAAAGTAAAAGGAGGGAAGGGAAATTTAATGTTAGGGGAAACATCTCAGAGAAACTGGTCAAATCTCAAGCACTTCCAAAAGAAATACACACACTCATACACCCCTTTTGCTAGGAGTGAATCTGTTTTTACCCTTGAAACAGAATTTGGCAGAAAAGAATCAAGAGACTGTATAAAAGTCCCAAACATAGCATGTGGAAGGCAATGGTTTCATGTAAATGCTAAATTATTTTTCTCAAACCATACTGACCAAAGCTGTAAGGAGGACAGCTAGGCTGGAGGGTAGAAGAAAATGTTGCTTTTTTCAGTCAGCATTTCTTTCACTAAAGTTACCCTGAATTCACAGTCATGTCAATGATGACGAGGCTTCTCCAGTTTTGCTCAAATGTCTCGCATAGAGGCCAGGAGGGAGAATGCTTCATGACACATTTTCTACACGTTCATTGACTCCCAAGATAGCTTAGAGCACATGTCCCTGAGATACCTTGGTGCCATGGGGGAAATGCTTATTCTTCTGCGCTGTGTGGTGCTCCTCAAACCAAGCTTGGAGAGGCCGTCCTCTCTTAGCGAGCATCCTCTCCTGCTGAGGTACATGCAAAATTCCCATGGGTGTTAATGGGAATGATCTTTGCATCTCCAGGAGAGGTATAATGCCCTGATAGGCAGGCTAAACTACCACAGAGACTGTCAACTTGGGCCCTCTGGCAGTCAGAAGTGTTTCCCTACAACAAGTGACCTTTCCCCAGCTCTCAGAAATGTGCTGTCTTATGAGTTACTTGCTTAACATTTGTCCTTGTGATCAATTCCCCTCCCTGCTATGCTTTTTAAACTTTAGTTATTAACTCCACTGTAATGCCAGTGAGTTCAGCACTGTTATTCTCACAAACAGAAGTAAATTAAACCTATGTGTTTTTTCTGGCCCAGTCTCACAGGGACCCAGGTTGACTTTCATAACCACACGCTATGTTTGAACTTTTGGCAATGCTGCTGGATACTGCAGTACAAGACTCTCCCTGTGTTGGTTCCGTGGGAGGAACCGAGGTAGAAAGCTCACAGCCTATTGAATCTGGTAAAAACAACCAGCTTTGTAAAGTAAAAGTAAAACCAGCCTCCCTCAGGAGTGGGTGCACAAGCCCTGCTATCCATATCATGATACGGGAAGCTATTATATTATATTTTTTCAAATGCTTGTTTGCATCCAGCTGTTTTGGGACTGTTGGAGGAAATTGGGAATAGCAAATGGAACAAAGTAAGATAAAATAAAATGAAACATTATAAGAGGAAAAAATAGAAAAAAATGATACTGGAAAATATTTAGTGGAGACATCAGTTGCAAGGATGTTGGATAATAAAAAAATTGAGGAAATGGCTGGAAATGGGCTATTGAGATAATTAAGAGAAAAGATGTTGAGAGATCAGAGACCAACCTTTTCTTTCTCTCACACTTTCCCATACGAATTTCAGTAATGAAATTTTGTGGGGTAGGCTTTTCTCATTTACTGCAAGAACACTGCCTACCAAACATGTCTCAGTTAAGGCCTCAAGATGCTAGAGCAACGCTAATAAAATAAACAGCATGTAATTGCAAAAGTGTTTTCGAGCAATTGTATAAAGGAAGACACAAATCGCTCCTGAAGAAAAATACCATTAGCCAACAGTGTACTTCTGTATTTCTCCAGGGTTTTTTTAGTTGTTTTGCTTTTCAAATAGCCAGTGAGCTTCTTAACACCTTAGTTAAATATTTTTTTTTTTATCTGGAGAGAGGAAAAGTAATCACAATTAACCAGTCTATCAGGGATGTTATTCACACAGGATTCCCTTCCCTCGTGACATACCCAGATAATTTTCGGAAGCATTCCTGTTTAGCTTAAAGCTGCCAGTTAGTATCATTTCAAGGGGAGAGGGAGGGGAGTAGACAGGAAATGACTGGGTTTGTTTGTTGACCTTCGTTGCCAGGATCGAGACCTGTCTGTCAATGCCTGTGTGAATTTGGTTTCAGCTGCCACCAAATCAGCACTTCAGACTTAATTAAATCAACAAACAATTGTGAAAATAAAAAGAAAACTTAAGGTTAGTTTTTCTTGAAATAAGAAATTATAGTTAGAATATTTAAAGGTACCTCCAGAAAACCAGAAAAGGGGATAACGAAGAAATAGGAGCCTTTCTTAAAAAACAAACAGTAATAAATCTGTCTTTTGCAGTGCATGACCCAGCATGGTCCATACTGTATGCATCTAAAGCAGCCCAGGGACGTGATTTATTTTGAAATGCCCCTTCTTTCAAGACACCAAGTCAAGGAACTGGGCCAAAATTTGTTGACAAGCAGGAATTGTCATAGCAAATTCCTGTTTCTGTGGCAGATTTTGACTGACATTCTGGTCTTTCTGCCCATGAACCATGGGGCTGTGACAAAATCCCCACATACAACCCTGCCAAAAGAAGGCAAGAGCCACTGGAAATCCAAATTCACTGCCCTGGTGATTAGAGAGTCTCTGAGTTTCTGGTTTCCAAAAGGGTTAGCGCAGGGAGAGTACACACCACCATAAATACAACTTCACTTTCTCCTGCCCAATCTATGAGATATTCACACAGTGCTCCCCCTTTCTGTGAATCCATCTGAAATGCCTTTACTTCATTCAGAAATCCCTAAACACCCTCCCTTAATCCCACTTCTCAGAAGCAACATCTCTAACTCATAGTGCGTCCTTGGGAAAAAAAAAATCAATATGCTATTAAAAATAAAAGTAACGAGAGAGAAAAAGAAGGAGAGAAAAGGGCTCAGAAAGGTCCTCAGGGTATTTCCCTAAATAAGAAAAAACCCTGAAAAGCGAGCAAGAAAATTAAAATAAACGGACAACCAAAAAAATCTACAAAACCAAAACAAAACAAGGAAACACAGAAAATGCAGGGTGGTTTCAAGTGGCATTGGGCTTTGTCTTTGGAAACAGCTGGCAACCAAGCTACTTCAAAGGCCTGTAAAAGTACATGCGAGTCTTTCTGTACATTTAAACTGGTTTTGAATTTGGCCCAGGGACCTTAAGTTATCTTGCCCTCATAAAAGAGCAAAACTGACCCTGCATACATTTAGATTTCATCCTTTTACGTGAGTCTTGTCCCCACCCATGTGCTCAAGTGTCCACTCAACCAAGTATTATGAACACACTACCTTAAGCCCATGGCCTGCCCCACCAGTATGAATAAATTTATTCACATGCTTGATTTTTAGCACAATTTTAAGTGCATGGCTGGAACAGGAGTTTAAATATCTGTAGATTCAGGCCTGGAGACCATGACCTTCTAAAGGTTGGGTAAGGAAGGTACGTCTATGCAGGGCTCAGCTCCATTTTCAAGCATGCCACTGGGATTTAAGAGATACTTTCCTGATTTCCTGATTTTGGGGAGGATAGAGAAGGTTTGCTGATGAGAGGTATGACACAATAGATTCTAACTAAAAGACAAGTCCAGAGCAAGCTTCTAGAGCTTGGTTTTCACCATCTACTATCCTAATGAAGATGNTGGCAGAGATGTTTTGGCCCAGTTCCTGAGTTTAAAATCAAGTGAGGAACAAAAACAAATACAGAAAAAAAGAGTGAGATGTTAGAGAGATGACTTTGTTGTCCTAAGACAACGCTGAGCTACCATCATAGTATTCGCCTTCTTCATCAGCTGTAGGTTGAAGGATAAAAGCAAAAGAGAAGAAGCACAGTAGTCAATCCACAACCAGCGCTGTTCTCGTAAGAGCAACTGTCCCCACTCTCTCCCTGCTACGCTGGGAATCTCAGACTCTCCGGAGATTGAACAAGAAGAAAAAACCTTTTTGGTGATTTGATTTGGCAAACATACAGCCCTTTTCTCCATGTTCATCCAAAGCTATCCAGAGAGACCATTCCTCCCGTGCTCTCTTTGCTCTTGAACAAGGTCAGTGTTTTTAACACTGTTTCCCCAGCACTGAAAGAGAAAAAGGGTGAGAGTCTGGAGGTGTATCACATACCTTCTTCAGGGGCCTCCTCTGTTGGTGTCATGGTAAAAGCAGTGATGGAGAGACAGGAAATAGGGGAAAAAAAAAAACAGAACAGATATTTAAAGCTCTTGGAAGCCTGAGAAAGAGACCAGGGAATGCATGAAGGGGGAAAAAATAAAGGAATTAGTGAATTAAGGCAAGGAGAAAAGGTATCTGGAGAGGCTGTCAGGAGTTAACAATGCTGTAAGGTTAAAGTAGTAGTAAGCGTGGAGATTAAAGGAGAAAAGGGCTGCAAGTGATCATTGTGGTTAATATTTGTTTCTCTTGTTTTGTTCTCTTCTACCAACCCAAGACTCCTGTTTTCAGCTCTGACATACACACACACTCTTGTGTTGCATCTAGGTGGAGTAAATCAGAAGTCTTGTCACATACCTGGCTCATGAACTTCAGGTGTGAAGTGACATGGAACAAGGTGCAATGGAAAATAAGAGAATGAGAACGAGAAACCTGTTATTTCACATGCCAAAACAGCTCTTGAGCCAAAGGGGAGGAGAGGCAGAGAGGAAAAGGGGAGATGGGGACAAAGTTAAGAAGTAAACCTGAGATAAAATAAATTAATTACATTTGAAATAGCATACAACAGAAATCACAGGACAGGAAAGGAATTCAGTCAGGTGAAACAAGCAGATTGACAATAATAGTGCAGTGCTTAGAAAAAACTTATGAGCATTATATGACATAAAGCACAACCTGACAGCACAGTGTACCAAGGTTTACCTTGATTTGAAATATGCACATGAACATAGTCAGCACTCTCAAAGAGCTATTAGATCCATCCTTTTCTACAGCAGCATTTCAGACATTTGAAATAAACACAGTGTGGTTCGGAAACCTACTGAAATACGTGCTGTAACTCCTCATCAGCCTGCAGCTAACTTCCAAAGAAGCTTGTTTCTCTTTTCTAGATCTATGCCTAAGGCCGTTTTCTTCCTTGAAGACAACTTGGATGTCTATATAAGTCTAGTGCTGTTCTTCACATCCATTTGCAATGTAGAATTACAAACAGATTACTTCACAGGAAGAAAAGGTTCATTAAAACTCTGTGCGAGTCTACATTTCATTCTTCTGTTTTTTTTGACAAAGTAAGAATCGATCAGCAATGCGGATTTGCAGCACAGATTTTGCTTTTCAGCCATACACGCGCTACTGAATATTTTGCAAAGCAGGCATAAAAATAACGCAAAATCTCACAGTATTTATATTCCCTGTGTACAGTCAATGGGTGAAATTCTGCCCCGAGATTTGAAACAAAGCTTTTGCTATAGGAAGAAACATTCATTCTCCTATCACACTGCAGAATTTAACCCATTTCACAGGGACACTTTTTGCTGAGCTGCTCTTTCACGATAATGTATGTGTTCCCCTAGTTTTTAGTAAAATTTTCATGCAACAGGTAAGTTTCCTCCTACTTAGTGCTGATTACATTTTATGAGAAAAAAAAATATTATCCTAAAAAAACAACCACCCCAAAGGCATGCAAGTTACAAGCTATCATTAACAGATAGGTTGTTATCTCCTGTCACCCTGTATTCGCTTCTCACACACACTGTCCCAGCAGACAGACATTGGGAGTTTAGAAGTTAAATCACATACCTGGAGGGGGGGCTTCATTTAGTAGGAAGTGTCAGGGGAAAAACGTAGGAAAGGAAGATAAAAGAATTAGAAATAAGTTATTCAGGAGGGGATCACCTCAAACTTTGGTAAGACTGGGTTCAAGGAGTATCATTTGCAGACTAGGTTATAGAGATAGAGTGTTAATAAGAGTGGAAAAGGAGAGTAATTACAGTGGGGTATGAAGTAGACAGGGAGGGGATGCCATAGAAATGAAAGATAAAAGGAATTTGAACAATTTAAATCATGCAAATATATAAACAGTGGGCAATTGTAGTAACACTGGTGATCCTTAAATTTGAAAGAAAACATGCTCAAGAAGAGAGTTTTACAAGTGTGCAGTGTAACCTGTGTTTCAGCTATGCACATGTCCTTTTAGGTGTTGGAGCAGGTGTGGGGATACGAGAGTTACTGCAAGGAAGTAAGGCTTTAAATATATCTCTGTGTTTGCATCTGAAGCTCCACCGTCTAAGATCCTCCACTGGCAAATGCGAGGCTTGGCTCTGCAGAACTGGAAATATTCAGGTCTACACAGGGCTTGTCTCTGCTGCAAAGGAGTAGAAACCGCTCAAGCCTGCGTACCGGGATCCTGCTGCAGGTGAAACCTGAGAGCATAAGCAGCTTGTGTTGCTGCAGCTCAGGTACCTGCTCTCTGCCCTGGCTGCGGTATAGTCACAGCCCTAAAAGTTTTCAGGGGCACTAAAATAATTATTCTAAGCTGCTTAGAAGGTGACTCTTCAGTTACAAACAATAATTATACTTGTATCCTATAGGGAAAATAAATGTTAGGAAATTGTAAGAATGGATTGATTTTTCATGACTCTGGTTTTCTTCAACATCTTCAAATTCCTATATATAGGAGTGCTTCAGATTAATACATAGGAATTTGGATATCACACACGTGCACTTGGTTAGGTAGAAAGTGTCAGAAAAGAAAAACAAAGGGATTAGAGCAAGAATCTCACAACAGCAACAACTCTGAACTTTTGCAGGTCAAGGCTGTGACTTAGAAGATGTATTAGGCAAAGACAGCATTAGTAACAGAGAAACTAAATAATTATACAGTGATATGAAAAGCCAGGATAGTCTTCCTCTGACATAAAAGTTTTCTTTTAAGCTTGTTATACTTACATCTTCTTTATAAACTTGCCTTTTTGTTATGCTTTATGTTACAGAGGGAAAAGGCAATATGGGGAGACTGTAGATATGGCTTTATTGTTAATCAGATTACATTAATACCTGGTGGTTTGCACAAATTTCAAGCTCATATCTATGTCAGAGCTTGAGACCAACGCTCAAGTAGTGAGTAGCAATTCAATAAATAGCAGGGGAAAGAGGTACAGAGGCAGGCAAAGCAGCTGGGATGGTAGCAATGACCTTCAGCTTGTGCAAACCAAGGTCAGAAAACCTTAGGAGTAGATCACAGACAAGAATGGATATGGTTAAAAGGAGAAGAAAAGGACATGAAATGAGAGGAGGCGAGAACAAGACGGAAATGAGAAGCAGCGCACAGATGAATGTTGAAGTGTTAAGTCATGCAAAAATCAATCAGATGATAGCTTTCACCTCACTCACTTCAACCCTGGCAAAAGTACTGATCTCATCTAAACTAAGAGGCTGGTCTCCCTCTGCGGACAGCAGAGTGAAATAGCTGGGATGGGCGGCTGCTGAGATGTGACTGCTTTCATAAAGCTACTCCAAATGGCACAGAATTATTTTCACAGACAGTTTAGAGGATGCTGCAAGTTCAGTTTCTGCTTTTCCGGATAATAAACATTACAACATTCCCGTACGCAGAGTAAGGATGGCTCTGAGTCCAGTCAGTGGCTATTATTACAGCTTATACCTTGAGATATTTATTTACAAAAATGTTATTACATTTTTCATGCAACAGTTAGCTCTTATCTTCATTATTACGCATTGCAGAGCAGAGGAAATTATTACTGGTGGAAGGTGTAAGGAAGCTGCAAGTTACAGTTTATCATTAATATTTGATTTTTATGTTTTCTTCCACCATCTTTGAATTCCTGAGTATAATGTTAGAGTTACTGGTATCATTTTCCAACAGAAACCACAGTGTCAATTAAATTTCAGTATTTCAAAACTCATGTAGATTTAGCTAAGATTTTGGTTAAAAAAATAGAAACAGTTTCACAACCATAAAAGGTTGCTTAGATATTAACATCTCTAGAACAAAACCTTTTCATTTTTTGCCTTGTGACAATCTCTCATTCCAGATTTGTTCTTGCATTACACTATATATACCCCACATTATCCATAAAGTCAATGCTTCAGAAGCATCTAAAATAGAATTTTCATTTCAAAATTTGGAAATCTTCCATAGAGGAAAGAGGGGGGAAAAAATGTTGGAACAAAATGTTTTGTTTCAACTAAATAAAAAAAAAAAAATTTCAGTTGCTGCCAAACAAGGTGTTCCTCCTTTCTTTTGTTGTTTGAAAAGTTTCCATTTTGACCCAATTCAGAACATGACCCAATTGTGAAATTGCCAAGCGTAATTGAATTTCCAGCACGCAATAACCCTTCCGATTGACGCAGAGGAATTCAGAAGTCACATACCTGGTTCATGGACTTCTTTAAGAGGGAAGTAGCAGGGAGGGAGATGCAAAGAAAGATAAGAGAATTAGAGCAAGAAACAGAGGATGATTAAAAAAACCTTACACTTTTTTTAGCCAGGGTGGAGTGGTTAAAGGGATAAAAACCATTAATAAGATTAAGAGAGAAATAGAGGGCATGGATGTCAATTAGAAAACCATGGAGTGGAAGGACAGGGGGTGTTGGGAGGTAAAAGATGCAGATGACTAACTTATATATTCATAATTGTATAAATCAAGTGCCATTGGTAGCCTTTTCTTGACAAAAATATTTACTTGTATTTAAATCAAATCCATTACCTATAGGTTTGTATGTGCAAAAAGGGTATAGACAACCTGTTCTTATTCATGTGCATAGAAATCCCAGCCTCTGCAGAGATCAATGAGCTCAGAGGAGCTGGCATTGATTTCCTTAGTGCCCAGGATTTCACCACTGGTGTGTAGGACCACACACCAATGTGGGAAGGTAAGTACGAGCATGTTACTGCTCTCCAACCTGCAGGATAAAGTATCCCATAAAAGCCTAGCTGGGCATGCAGGGGTGGCGCGCAGGAGGCAGAAGGGCAACTGAAAGGTAAATGGGTTTGGGCTGGCAGGCTGATGCTTTAATAAGCATGTCCTACTATTTTGCTAATCACACACATTGTCTTACCAGATCTGGACTTTAATTCATGTTACAAAATCAAGAAAAAATGCAACCCTGCTACCCCCATTTTTGCATAATGCACCTTAACCCAGAAAAATACCAATAGTTCTGGAAAAAGCATGCAACTACATCTTTTCTCTGAATGGGCATTTTCTGCAAATACGCTGCAACCAAAACAATGCCACTCGGTCCAATCCTTAGCACAACAGAAAAGCAGGTATGACGCGGTGTCACTTGTTGCTCATGACTTCAGATGCAAGTCTCCACATCAGCATACATTGCTGCAGAAGCAACTTTTGTCTCTGCGCAGTGGCAGGGGGACAGGAGGAAGAGGTGCACGCAACTGAGGGACGTAGCACTGCCACAGGGCATTGCTGTCCCACCTCCAGCCCCAGTGCATGGCATAGAGGAAATGCTTCTGGGAACACTATCCCTGTGCCAACTGGTATCCGTACCGATAGCCTGGTTAGAGAAATCAGAGCACTGGGGAATATATAAGCAATGCCCAGCCTGTGCTTTGGGCACTGCTTTCAAAACAGCAGTTAGTACGTATTACTCATCACACCACTTATCCTACAAGAGTGAAGCAGCCATCAGCGAGCGTGCAGAGGATAGTTTTGCATCCTCTCCTCTTCAACCACCTCCAGAATTCTTGCACACGTTACCGTTTTGGACAGAAACAGAGGAGTTCGCAGGTCATGGCACATACCTTCCTCATGAGCTTTAGCGGGTGGGAAGAGTCACAGAGCAAAATGCAAAGGAAGACAAGAGCGTTAGAAACATCAGAACAAGCTTTCACTTGTACAAAGTGGAGGGAGAGGGAAAGCCTGAGAGTATATTGCAAGGAAATAAAATGATAAGGATACAAAAAGCACCACTGGAAATGAGGGCACAAATGTTCTGGTATATTAAAAACATAAAGCTCATTTAAGTGGCCATATCAGATAACATTTGTCTTACAGGCACATTCCTGCATTCCTGCATAAAGCCCGGAGCAGCATACCATTTCACAACCCTGATGCTCGCCCAAGTGGATTTACAACCTGAGGCCAGCAGGTTTTTGGTGGCACGTGGCTCACATACTACCATAAGACAGTGGCCTAGAAACTCCATTGCATGAAGAAGAAAACCATCTTTAATCATTTGCAAAGCTAAAGCATCAAAATTATCACAAGTTGCTTTATACAACAGGGTTTAAGCTGAGAAAAGGGCATGTGGAAAGGCTATCGTAAGAACGTCCACCCGATAAAGGAGGGCAAAGCCTCTTCGCAGCTGCAGCGTTGGCAGCTGCTGTAGCAGCAGACCGATCATAGGCACATCTCCACATCATCCAGAGGCCCGACCCACCCCTAATGGTCCAAAAATAAGCCTCACAGGGAGACCCAACCAGTCGTAGAGCAAAGGCTTTTCAATCTTCATCCTTTTAAGAGGTTTACATTTCCCAGCAGTTTTTATACTTTTTTTTCCATGCAACAATTACCATGTAGCATCGCCAGTGCATTCAATGTCAAGACAGAACATGAAGGAAGAGAGTACAAAAACCAAAATGGTGGCAAGTTTTATTCTGTATTAATATGCCTATTTTTAACTCCTGTTTCCCTTTAGCATCTTACAGCTTACTGGCTAAACCAGAGCTTACTCTGAAAGACGGGAATTCAGGAGTCATGTCACATACCTTCCTCCTGAGCTTCTTTAGGTGGGAAGAGTCACAGGACAGGATGCAAAGGAACATTGGGAGAAACACATTATTAGACGGGCTGATATTACACAGGCTGAAAACACTGTTAAGCCAGAGGGAAAAGTTTTATCCCAGTAAAGGATGCACTAATGGCCAGGAGGGGAAGGAATCTGAGGCACATGTGGTTGGGAAACAACTGCACCATGTAAAAGGAACAAGGAAAAACATATTGGAGAGGGAAAAAATCTAACAATAAGCTCAAATAACACATGCTGAAATTTCCCTCTAATTCCAGTTTTATAGGAACAACCTCCTGCCATTGCCCAGATGGGCTTTATGGCGAGCTCCGCAGACGGCAGGAGAGGCTGGGTTACCACCGAGCCGATGTCTGCCGGACCCTGCACTGAGACTGTTCCTGTGTTAGGCTGCGGCAGAGATGGTCATGGAGGAGAGGTGGAAAGCAAAGACAACAGAAGCAATAAGGCAAAGTAACTGGGTCCTGCTCCTCTCTCACCACCCTTGAATCCCCCCCACTGCCAAGGAGACGGCAGGGAGCAATTCGGAAGGCGATGGCACGTACCTGCTTCATGAGCTTCATCAGGTGGGATGTGGTAGAGAGCAAGAGCAGTGAGATGGAAAACGAGAACAGTTAGATGAAAGCGTGTGTGAATGCAACAGGGGGGTCTAAAAAAACACAGGGGGTATGAAATAGAGAAACAGAGGAGGAGATGAAATGGAGACAAGCAACCAAAGCACGCACAGGTACAAGAAATGTAAACCTTCAGGACCTGGATGCTGTAAAAACCCTGCAAACCGCTCAGAGCGGGTCTCCCATGGCATTATAAACAGGATTATCCTTGTTTCAAATGTGCCTGTAGCACAAAGCTTTGCAAATGCAGAACCAACGCACCCTTTGGCTCCTCCTACCTGGAGCACCACATCCCAAACCTCTCAGGTGCAAAGGGTGGGTTTCTGTTCCATCCCCTCTTCTGCCCTGCCTGTCCCACTTTGCAAATGCTGCGTGCAATGCGAGGAGCCTGCTGGGGTTACTTGCCAGTGTCTACATAGATATAATTAATAAGATCTGCATTCTGCAGTATTATTATTCATATTATATATAATATTATATATTATAGTCTATAAACGTATAATATATACAATATACTATATATAATATTGCATATTATAAAATATGTACTATGTAACATGGCTACACGCATACCTTACCACAGATGGATTTTGATTTCAAAATCCATCCGATCATTATCTGCCAAGCTATGTAGGAGAAACCAGTTGACATCTGATAGAAATCTTTATAGCCAGACCCCAGTTATTCCATGGCAGGCGTTACAAACACCTGGGGCTAAAAATCAGCTTCAGAGCCTGCTGTGGCTTGGATGAGGGGATGGTATCCACATTTCCCCTGCTGCTCCCTCCCCGAAACCGGAGCGGAGATGTCCGCACAGATACACGAGGATATGGGGCACCCTCGGTGCAACGCGTGCAAGGGACGAGAAAAGCCCTCTGCCTGCAGGTCATCTGTCCCAGCATCTTTCTCTTGCCTCTTGTTTTCTTCTAACACCTTGCAAAATCGAGGCGCGCATTGGCACCGAGCCCTGCTGCAGGAAGGAGGGGGTGCCGAGAAGCTGTTTCACCTACCTTCTTCTTGAACTTCTTCTGCGGGTGGAAAACAGCAGCAAAGGGAACAGGAGAAAATTAAAACAAGAAATATCTTACTGGAACATTCTTGAGGTTTGCCAACCTCCCAGCCCGTTATGGGTAAGAATACACAATGATGGAATTACAGGGTGAGAGAGAATTAAAAATAACATTTTTATGGGCATATTATGGGGTTGTAAATGTTACTGAAATATGGGAATGTGACTACAAATGAAAGCCACATTAAAAAAGGCATCCAGTATTTTATTCATTATTAGAGCTGGCTGAAATTTCCTAAAACTGACATTTGGTGAATTTTTAACCAAAAATAAAATTGCTGCATTTCTTTTGTTTTAAATCTTTTTCTCAAATAGTGAAAAATTTTCACCAACATTTATCAATGTTTGAAATTTCAAAGAAATTCATTCCTGAATTTCAACAGATGGATATAAACTTTGCAGGTTGTCCCCTTCCCTTTTAAAAAAATCTAAACTTTTGGAGAGAAAGGAAGGGACTTGACACCGTTGTGACAAAAAAAGGGCAAGCATTTCAGTAAAAATGGTAGGCCAAAACAAATATGTATATATTTGCTTCCATATACCTATATGCAAATACACACACACACACTGTGTATACATATAAAAATTCTATATACGAGTGTATATTATATATATTATATTGTTTTATATATATGGGCATATTTATATATATAAATGTTTTGGTTTGTGTTTTTAAACAAAAAAACAGGCCCAATTTCCTACCAGCTCAATAAGTGACATCAATGTCCATCATTGCATTGATGCCTGTGGCTCAGGACCGAGTCCCAGCCACTGGGTGTGAACCATTTGCTCTGGATTTCTTCACACACATTCTTCCTCCGCATTGAGAGAGAAAGAAAGCAGAAGCCATGTCACATACCTTCTTCCTGAGCTTCAGGTGGCAAGTGTCATGGAACATGAAGCAACAGCAAGCAGGAAAATGAAAACAGAAAACTGTTAGAAACTGGTATTGGGGTGAGCTCAGGCCTGGAGAAAAAAGTGGTTAGAAAGTAATGGAGAGAAGTTATATGGAAAGGAAGTGGATGACTTTGGAAGATAACACAAAGGTCAAGCACAAGCGGAGAGCAAGGAGAAGATACACCTCAGAGGAGATGGTCATGCAGATTAAAAAAAATAGGAAGTCACCTGCCTATTAATTTCATATTAATCATTAAATTCTTGAAACCCAAAAGGAGACAGGTAGGGAAGGAAGGAGAAAGGCAAGAAGAAATGCTTCTCCTTTTAGGAAGGCTTGTCTGTAGGAGCAACACCCTTTGCTTGCTCTTTGGATATTTGACAAGGCATGAAGAATGGAGCATGAATACCACCTTCGCCTCCCTGGCTCTGCCCCTCTGGGCAGGACTAGAGACACGACGATGACTGAAGGCACCTCTACAACCCATTTGGCATCTCTATTTTCTTTTTTTGAGCCCTTGATCCCCTCGGAAGCAATGCTGGGGGAATTAGAGACATAAGGATAATGTACCTTAGGGCAGGAACTACTCTGAGCACGGCCACAGTCACACCTCTGTTCCCACCACCCCTGATGGGCATTAGCCAGTTGCAGCAATTTGGGGGAATCCATGGCCAAAAAAATCGCTGCTGTGTATAAAATCCCCAAGACTGACATTTTTGCACCAGGGCAAGTCTCTGTCTCAGAGCTGGTCTCATACCCTCCACGTGCAAATATTCCATCTCCCAGTAAAGGGTTTCACTCTTGACATCTTAGAACATGTCTTGGACACTAAGGGCAGATCCTGGGAGAAAGCCCAGTGTTTGGCCCTCACCTCTGTCCCAGACACCTTGGGAAAATGAAGGATGACAGCCAGCAGCTACGCTTGCCTGAACTGAAGCCAACGTGTCAAAAGTGCCCAGCAAAGACACCGATACATCTTCAAAATCTTCCTCTCCCTGCTGCCTACAAAAGCTGAAACAACTTGGGTGAGAAGGGCTTTTCATGCTCCATCTTTCCAGACCTATGCTCTGTCTCTCACAGCTTGTCAAATCACCTTTTGCCAGCTAAAAGCGCGTTAAAAAACTTCATCTTTGCCAATCGGTTCTCTGCCTTGCCTTTTCCATCCTCAGCAGTGCCTTGTCGGGTGCTCCTCAGGAGCTGGGCAACCTACTCTACGTTTCAGTTTCAAAATTTAAACTCAATACATGGACATTGCCAAAATGAGAATCGCAGGATTTCACCGATGATACGTTGTGTGGGCTCTGCGCCAGTCCCTCCTCTAAAACGCTCTGAGTTTCCCAGCTTTACAACCATCCCCTACGGCTCATACAAATACTGCGTTTCACTGTAATGCGAAGGCTCAGCACATCACAGCCCCAACTTGGCCGGTTTTATGGTTTCCAACTGATTTACCAATCAAGTGTTTCAGATCACCTTTAGCAGCAAGCGCCAAAGAGAAGGGTGAAATACAGACAAGGAAAAAGCAGGTCCAAGAATGAAAGAAAGATAAATTACATTCCAAGTTTTTTTGTTACCTTCTTCTTCGTATTCCTCTGCATTGAAATAGGGGAGGGGAAAAAAAAAAAGCAGACAAATCAACCATCAGCCTTGACGCATCGGTAGGACATTACCCATGGCAGAGCCCTTTGTGCTCACAGGGATGCTGAGCAAGATGGCCTCTGAGAGGCCGCTTCCAAATCAGCAGTGAAATAGCAAGTAAAAGGACTTTGAGAAAAAAGAGGAGGTATAAAAGCGGAGGAGGACGATATTGTATTGAATTTTTTCTTGGGCAATGGGAATTTAGGCATACAAACACATTAGAAGGAAAAAGGTGACAGAGAGGGCCCCTGAGTATAAGAAAAAACAGCAAAGAAAACAACCTTGTATATTTCTATGTATATTGCTTGTGTATATTGCTTGTATATATTGTGGGTTTCTATGTTTTAGAACAGAAAATATTATGTATACAAAAGCTGCAAAATTAATTGCCAGCAGATGGCAGTGCCCCTACAAAAACCAGCAGTGGCCCCCACAACCAGGGCATCAGTTTGGGGCTACAAGTAGTGTAAAATCACCAGAAACTGGTGATAGTCAGACAGACAGACACGCAAAAAAAAGAGACCTCAGACTTGTCTAACTGTACCAGCACTTTTTGTTAAAATATCAACAATGGGCAGAAAGGAGAAGACTGACATGGCCAGCAAATGCTGCAGGTTTGCATGGAAACAATTAGAGACAGATTTAAGACTTACCCTCTCCTTGATCCCTGTGAGAGAGGAAAAAAGGTTATTGAAATGAGATAAATATTTCTTCCACTCAGTATTATCACCAAGCTTTCAACCATATACTGAAGCAACCCGATGCACTGTTGTTTAAAGTCAAGAGACTTTAGAAACAACAGTTTCTTCTTTCCCCCATTCTCCCTTTGCTCTTCCAGGAGCCATTTGGTTTTAAGATTAGTAAAGTGACTGGGTTTGGGTTTTATTTTAGATAGTGTTCCTCATTCTGATGGTGTGTATGGATCCATACCCAGGAATAATCCTACCACCATAGGGCTACAACATGATACCTACACAAAAGCGCTGTTCAGGGGCTGATGAAGCTGGACCTCAGCCCCGGTGTGCCAGGCAAGCAAGCCTATAGCCAATGGCCCAAGCCAACCCAGACGTGCTACAGGCTCCCTGAACCTTAGATCTGTCTAATAAAAATTTGGGATGTCAGATGCTGCTCAATGTTTATTCCGTGGCTGTAGCAACATCAGTCTTGTGGTCTGTTCCTGTTCCTTGCCCCGACTTGCCAGCTTCTCCTGCTCTACCATCACCTTGAATGAAACCCAAAGCCCAGAGCATCCCTGGGGCCAGACCCTAAACAAGGGACGTGTTAGGTAGAGTTTGCTTGAAAAAGGTGCCAAGTCTCATCTTTGGAATTTTTTTTTAAGAGCAGGCTGGACAAAATGGGACAGGTTGAGCTGAGCCTGCCTCATAGCAGAGGAGGGGACTAAGTGACCACTGCAGGTCTGTCCATGATGCCTCTGATCCCACGATTGCCCTAAATCTCCCCTCTGTCAAATGACCCCATTGGGTTTGGTCATATTACTCTAGGTTTGTTAAACCAGGGCAGAAAGTGGCTCCTCCACTACACTCTGTTTAATTTCTCCAGGTGTAATCCCATGGCCACCGAGGACAGGCTGAGCTGGATGGAGGTGTTTGGAGGGCATCCTGTGTTGGACAGGGAGGGTGTCAGGTGAACTTCAATGGACCCTTTGACACCCAAAATCCAAGATGCCTCTTCCCTACTGCCTTGGGGGGCTTCAGGCCACACACAGAGTGGCACCCAGGCTCTCCTCCCCGCAGGGATGCCCTCCCTCCGCTGCGTGGAGCCAAGCTGAACAGACGAACACGCAGGCAGCTTTCTCTCTACTTACACTTCCTCGGTATCAGACATGCTGGCAGCGAGTTTCTAGACAAAAGATGAAAAGGGAAAAAAAAAAAAAAAGAAGGTGTTATTACTGGGAGCGCCTCCTAGAAAATGCCAAGGCCAGAGCAGATGGGTTGACATTTGAGGACGAAAAAAACCAGGCACCTGCTTTCCCACACAGCAACCAATCCCCCACCAACGCTGCCATTTTGGGAGCAGCACAGACCTTTGCAAGCCAGGTCAGAGGAGAAGGAGAGGGGAAGAGGAAAAGATCACCTGGAAAGACATGCCCCATCAACCTGGCTTTAAGTTACAAAACCTCCAAAGCTCAGGGAGACGGGTGTCCTCTCGCACCCATCTGACATTTCCATCACTCCAGCAAGATCAGAGAAATTTTTCCTTCTGTTACACTACTGCAAGTGGGAAGGCACCAGCTCCAAAGCATTAGTTGGAACTAAAAAAAAAAAAAATAATGGAAACTACCAATATACCCAGAGATAACTATTTATTTGTCAGCACCCAAAAGTGCCTTAAGTAGTAGTGTGTGGCTTATACAGCTGATGAATGAATGAATGAATGAATGAATGAATGAATCAGTTGATTAGGATTAGAACTGGCCAAATACCTGGTTAGGCAATTCATATTGGTATAACCAGTTGTATTTATTGCAACCAATCCTCGCACCGCATGGCAGAAGTGAACTCATCCACAGCACTGTCGTGGCTTGCATTTCTGCACAGCCCGAGTCAGGGCTGCATGCAGACCACCGCCTGCGGAGAGCTGCAGGTGGGGAAGTGCAAGGGCAGGATATGGCCACTCTGCTGGTCTTTGCTGCACCCCAAACGTGTGTATCGTGGCCTCAGCCGGAGTCAGAGGGAGTGGCGCTGCTATTCGGGGAGCATCATGGTAATATTGCACTCTGCACCAGGTTCGGTGATGGCAGCAGTGCAACGCTATGGCTCTCCTAAAAGCATCAGCTGCCCTGAGGCCAGGGGAAGGAGGTGGGGAAGGGCCCCCAAAACGTCCTCCAAAGCCACGGCAGGTCTTAAATTAGAAAGCCAGGCTCCTCCTTGCTGGGAAACCCTAACCGTGACTTTCATGACTTCATTACTCAGCTGATATATGAGAGACATCTTGAAGGAGCAGGTGGGCTGACGGGTTCAAAAGGAACAACTGCAGCTCAGCAGCTTTCTATTTCAGAGGAAGGCAGTAATCCCATAGGCTCCAACCCTGCCCTATAAGGGATCCTCTCCATTCCCCAGCAATGACCCTGGGCACCACGCGTTAACACCAACAGGATTTAAAACCTCCATGTTCTAAGCAGCAATAAACAGCCCCCGTTTTTAATTCTAATTCCTCATTTATCCTCTTTCTGAAATTCAGCATTGCCCTGGAAGTAGCGCTAGCAATGGCTGTGTTATGACCTGATCTGAGTAGCTGGACAGGAGGATGATCTACTGCTAGGACACATGAGATCTGGGTTCCTTGGTCCCAGGCTGCTTTTAACTTGGTAGCTGTGATTGCCCACTCCTTAAGTGCAGGAGCCATCCCAAGGAGTACTTGGACACTCTAACCCCACCAGGCAGGAGGAATCTGGGAGGAATTTTGTGTTTGGGAGGAATTTCAGCTCTTCAAAAGGCTTTTCTGATGCATCAATTCCTGCTGCTTCTGTTACTTACTTGGATGCTACAACACCTCTGGTCTCTCTCCCCTGGTCTTTTTTATCTAGATGATCAAATCTTCAGGGTAAAGACTTCCATTTGCTATCTGCACAGTGGCTAGCAGTATAATAGGTTTGCAATCTCATTTAAGCCTCCAAAAATTATTCAAGCTATTAGTAATAACGTTTGACAGTATGTTGGTTTATGCAGCAGAGCTTCTGGCAAAAGCCTGTAGAGGGAACCTGCCAGATGCCCAGCTGTTGGCTTTTTCCAAAATGCATGATCTCTAAAGACTCAGGGCAATGGCCAGTCCTCCCATGGGTTCTGCCTTTAATTTATAAACCCAGAATTGCTTCTTCCCAAGGTGGAGGGAAAAAAGGAGGACTTTTAAAGGGCTTTGGACTAAACTCTTCTTCCCTCTCACTCCAGTGGCAAGAAGAATAATACTGCTTAATGCTGGAGAAGAAATCAGCTTGAGAGCTCTGCATATGCATACAGAGAGCAAACGTCTGTTCAGTGTAGGACAGGCGCGTAATGCAGCGCATGCTGTTCTTTCCAAGGCAATCGAAGTCAACAGGAGTCTTTGCAATCAGGCTTTCCATTAACAGTTATTGGAATGAGCTCATCTAGTCTCCAATTTACCTCTAAGGACATCTTGCCGAGGGCTGTCACATTGGCTGTTCCCCTACACCCTTCCATATTTGTTAATCCAAGCACTGCGAATGCGAATGGGATTTTGCATGGCATCTGTCTGCATGCTATAATAGCTGAGCGAGAATGCCAGCATCCCTGACACCGTAAGACCCCAACCCTGAGGGGGTTTCTGGGCCCCGGATAAAATGAATTAATAACATGTGCATTGGCAGACTCTGTGCAAAGACGAGCCAGATGCGGAAACCCCACAGGCTAGGGCAGGGGGGACAAAAAAATCCAGGGGGAGGTGCAGATTTCAGCCTTGCGAGGGCCAAACATTCGGCCAAGTTTGGTCACTTCGTTGGGAGGAGCTGGCATTTAAGGCTGTAGCTGACTGCCACTGCCCTGGCTGGAAAGCCAAAAAGGTCTCGCCTCAAGAAGAACAAGGTGTCTGTCCGCTTCGGGCATTCAAAAGCCATCTGGTCCCTCGAAGCCAGGGGCAAAACGCAGACCATCACAGCAACAGCCACCCAAGACAAGAAAGGCTCTTCAATGCCCAGCACTGTCCATGTAGCTAACTCTGTCATCAAAGCAGCTGACAAAACCAAACCATGTTTACATCCAAAAGGCAATAACGAAAGCAATCCACTAAGAGCAGTATTTTTTGCCGTTAGGATTAAGTTCACTGAAGGCAATGGAAAGTCTCCAGCTGGCTCAGGATTACCCTTCAGTGGAAATTACTTTACACACAGCAAATGCAGCCTAAGATTAAGGCTGTTAGCACCTTAAGGCAATAACTGGATTTTGTTTGTACAGTGGCAGAAAAATGGGGTCTGGTCTTGACTGAGGTTTAAGTATGTAATAAAATCAATTAGTTAATACTGCCCACCATTTGGAAGGAAATCAAAACACATGGGAAAGTTTTGCTAGACCAAAAACTTCCTGCCTGCTCCCACCCCTTAAAGGTGAAAGCAAAGGTTGTTTTCTGCATTTTGTTCAAGCTAAGCAGGTCACGGCTAGAAGGACAAATACCCCGATCCTCATCAGCCCCAGGTGGGCAGGAACACCACGTCCCTTTTGGCCCCAAATGCTCCTGCCTTTGGCTGAAAGAGCAGAGCCAGCACATCCCAAGAAGCCTCTTAGCAGCTGAGAATGCACCCGGGAGGGGGAATGGGCTGCCTTGCACCTCCGGACCGTCCCTGGAAATAACCTGCCCGTCAATCATCCCCTCCCGAGCCAGGCCATACAAGGGAGGCAAGGTAGCAAGAGCTGTGCAGAAGGGGGGAAGGGCTAAAGTGGCCATGCGCGGGTGATGGGACCTGGCAGGGACAGCTATCAGGTGAGGACTAGGGGTACAATCCACCAAGCACCACAAGGCCACGCTTCCCCAGCAGGAGCCACTGCAAACCCACTGCATCTATTTTTTTATATACATATGTATATATTAAAAAAATATGTATTATATATAATATATCTATTAAATATATACATATACTTTTCTGTACAAAAAGTATATACATATACTTTTTTAAAAATATCTTTCTTCCATCCCTCTGCCTCCTCCCTTTGTTTCTAAACTGCTCGGTAGTTTCCAGCAGAAAGTGTTTCCCTCCCCCAGGGGCTGGAGAGCAAAGTGGCCACCTCAGCGCTGCTGCTGAAACAGGGTAGCAGGACCCAAGCGCTGCTGCAGGCTCCACTGACACAAAGCAAAATCCCAATTCCCTGCCCCAAAATGTGCCCTTTATCCTTGTCTTCAGGATGATATGATCTGTCAGATCCCTGCATGGGATTTGCTAGAAACAACAAGGTTGAGAGAGAGGACTAGAAGACAGCGACCATGTTTAGCTTATTGCCCTGCCTTTCCCCTGGTCTTGCCCCCATGAGGGACGTCTGCCTGCCCCAGCAATCGCCTATGGCCTTGCTGGAGCTCCTCCACGCCAGTGGCACAGCTCCCACCCAAACTGCTGGCATCAAAGCCACCTGTGCTGGTGACACTCTTGCCTTTGCAGGATACCCCCCCAACAGTGAGGAGCTCTGCCCCGCCGGGCAACTGCGGGCTGGTGGGAGATATGCCCCCCACACAGGGGGGTTTCACCCAAACTAGGTGGTCAGGCCAGCAAAGCGCAGGGGTTTGAAGCCTTGCATACAAGGAGCATCCCATCACCACTCTGAATTTAATCCCCTCCTGCCCTTCTGTGTGCACAGGGGGATTCTCTCCCAATTTTCTTCTTTTCCATGGGAGGGGGCAGTTTTCCATGACCACATTTGTGTTTCTCAGGTCTCCCTCTAGCCCCGCAGCCCTCCTCACCTGCCAGCAGCTCCCCAATGGTCCTGCCCTTCATCCCTCCCGCCTCGGCTGTCCCTTTCTTCAGGTGACAGGGGAGGGAAGGTCAGCACTTCCCTCCTGCTCCTGGATTGAGTTTTCCCAAATGTCCCGAGAAATGCCACTTCATTCCCAGCCCTGGCCTTGGTTTTGGAAGGGTCTTTTCTCCCACCACCGATCCGCGAGAGTTCAGAGCACCTGAATCTCTGCGAGTGACATGAGCCTCACACGATGCCCAACACAAGCCAGGAAGGAAAAGCGCCTTTTCCTTAGGATCCTGTGCTGGATCCTGTGGATCCCAACCCTACCCTGATGCTTCTCCATTCAAACCAAGGCTCAGCCCCTCTGCGGTTTTACCCCCCAGCAGCATCCCTCACCAGGGCTCCCGCTTACCTGGGAGGAGCGGAGAGAAGCACCAAGCTCCCTGCTGAAGGGGACGGGCAGGCTGGGATCTGCGAGCGTCCCAAGGTGATGCAGCTCTCAACTTATAGTGACATTTGATCGTCTGGAGGAGCCGATTGGCCCCAGACCCCCTGGTGGAGGGGGGAGCAAGGGAAGGAGGGGAAAAAAGGTCATACCATGTATAGGAGCAGCTGAGGAACTGCACAGATGATGCTAAGATGGGAGGGACATGTTTGGAGAAAAAAAACCTCCAGGGCTTACGTTTCTATATTTACAACCCCACCAGGCAGGCAGAGCTTAGAGAGGGGTATCTGAGGCAAAGGCACCTCAGAAATAAATTGTGGGGCCCCCGCAGCTCTGTGGTGCACGGTTGCTGCTTAAAACCTGATCGTGGCACCCTGGCTCTTGCAATGTCCCCACGCAGCAGCAGCCTCTGCTCTCCTGGCTGGGCAGGAGCGGGGCCCTGCTGCCCTTCTACCTGTACATGGCTTCGGTTGCGCTGCAGGGTTAGAGCCTGTGGAAGGCTTAGGGACCTTCTGCCGGCCAACGGAGCGCTCACGGGGCATGTGAGAAGTCAGAAGCATGTAGCACAAGTGTCACCTGTGTGTTTGTGCGTGGGTGATATGTGGCATGCACCCACCTCTCGCTGAGACTACCAGGGCTCTGCCTCAAGAGCTTGAAGAGACCTGGAACAAAAAGCAAGAGAGCAGGAACGCAACAATAGAGCTTGTCTGACCTCAAGCCACACTCAGAGCCCGTCTTAACACGATACAAAAGCATTATTTAAGTAAGGACATCTTAGAGAGGGCAAACCCCACATAGCTGGACCCCACCTAGGATCCTCTAGGCGCCCGGAGGGATTTTGCCACCCGAGCACCCTCTGCAGTTACGCTGCTACGCCGGCAGAGGATTGCAGTGCCTTGGTCAACCTTCTGGCTCACGGCTTCCATTTCACTAAACCTCGCAGGCTTCAGCTCCCCATCCCCTCCCTCGCCTCTCCCCTTGGCAGGGCTCCCCGGTGGGGCAGAGCATGCCTTCCAGTGTGCCTGGCAGCTCCAGCACCCCCTTTCTCCCAGCCTGTAGGAGCAGAGAAAACCTTCAGGAGCTGCAGGGCAGGCGATATTTTTGGCCTGGGTCACAGATCGATTCCTGCCCACTCTTTCCCTGCTACTAGCAGGAAAGGGTCCCCAACCGAGGATGTAGAGACGAGCTTTTAAAGCCGTGGAGCAGGAGCACAGCGCTGCAGCCTCCCATTTACCAGGTAACATGCACGAGCTAAAATCCCCTCTCCAGCTTGTATCCTGTGGTTATCCAGCAGCTTATCGACTCGCCTCTCTGTCCTGCAACCCCGCTCGAGCCAATGCTTTTGTAACTCATCAGGTGGGAGGGGGACAGTGCATCCATCCTCAGCACCCTGGCTTTGGCCAGGAGGAGTTTGCCGGCTGGGGAGCCGGGGCGGGCACCCCGTGCTGCTGAGGAGAGTGGCACCTGCATGGGGATGCACAGCCGGACCAGGTATTATGGCCTCCGCTCCCCCACCTCAACTCCGCCGAAAGTGCTAACGCAGCAAACCAGCCTTCACACTGCGTTTTCGGTGCCATCAAGAATTTTTGCCATCTTCCACTGGCTCATTTCCCTTGGGCACTGCACCAGCTGGACGCATCCCCAAGAAATACTGTATTTGCCCAAACTGGCAGCAGAGCAGGTATGTGTGGGAGGGGAGTCCCCCAGCTGTTTCTCCTTTTATGTTTGCCGTGGACCCAGTTTGGCAATGGTATTCAGCAGCCTCCTTCACCTGCCTGCCAGGTGAAGGTATAGACTGTACCTGCTGCTGATGGGGCATCGCGACTCAGGTCTCTTACACGGAGGATTGGATCAACCAGTTAAAAAGGAAACGTGTGTGTGCAAGTGCTTGTGAAGCCTGGGCTTACACCAGGGCGGTTCTCAGCAGATGCCAGGCTGAATGCTCCCGTGGTCCTGTCTGGCCTGTTTGCTGCCAGGCAGTTGGCAGGAGCAGCGTGAGCATCTTGCAGGGTTGCACAGCCTCTGCCGGAGCGGTGCTGCTTGTGCACCAGCAGCAGGGAAGTGCTCCACATCACTCAAATTCCCCTCTAAGCATCTTGACAAATGTGACTGATGTACGCTACGGGAGGGACAGGTAACCAGATGTTTCTACCTGCTGCAGCTCTATTTCCAAATAGATGAGATGCAAACGTTGCTCCCTGCAGCATCCCCTTAGTTCCTGTACACACGCATCTGCGCTTAGCTCAGTTCCTGATCGGGACACGTTGGGCAACTGCACCAGACAATGTCTGTCTTTACATTATGCATCATGTCCATTCTCCACCTTCCTCATCACCACCCCTTGCAAGCATGGCCCATCTGCTTAGTACTGTCCCAAAGGATGTCTGTGCATCCTACGGGCTGCCTGTGTTAGAGCGCTCATGTCCATGTTGTGCATCTTGTCTCCAGTCCCAGCGTGATCCAGTTCCCTCTTCCCCCAGGACCAAGGGGATCTGCTCCATCCCTCTGGAAGAGGGATTATCTGATGCACACATCCTCCATTTGCTCTGCTATATCTGGTTCACAATCGAGGCTCGTTCCCCACAGCCCATTTTGTGTTTGCCCTTTCTCCCCTTTGTGGGTGTCTCTATCCACTTTGCCACGTAACTATAATCCTCTCAAATATTTGTTTCATGCCTTAGCTGCATACCCTGTGCTTTTCATACATACCCTACATCTAGTCCTTGTTTCACCTCTTGATGCCATTGCACACCAGTTTCATTCACAGCCTGCAACATTTTCATCATTAGCTTTGCCTCTCTTTACTGTAGATCGTCCTGCTCTAGGAGATATATTTTGTGCTGTCTTGACATCATCTCTTCTCCCTGCATCAGCAGCAAGGTGTACTTGGACTTGCCTTTGAGCTGCTGCAGTGCAGCCACGCCAGCCTAGAGTGCAAGCAAACCACCACCAACTACCTCGTGCTCTCTACTGATCACATAGACCAGATGAGAGGTGATCCCGGTTCTGACTACATTTCTTCCAAAAGCTGTCAGAGTTTGTTAGGCAAGGGTGCAGTGAGCACTTCTCTTTGAAGAAGCCCCTCTCACCAGCTGCCAGGTTAGAAGACAGCACCAAAGTCAAAGAGAGCATGCACGCAGGTCACAGACAGGAACCAGGGTCTCAAACCGCAAAAAATTCTACTGACCTCAAGCCAGAGCTTGGCATGCGTTTACAGTGACAGCATCTCCACCTGGGAGAGGATACAGCAAACCAGTGTTCCTCCTTGAATAGGAACTAGAGGCTGGGGCAGAGATCTAGAGAAGTTTCCACTTGGTAACCCCACTATCACATTTCTTTCAGTAGGTAGGAGCACCCAGACTGGTTATTTGAGACGGGCCACTGGAATATATGGCATAGCAGGGCCACTTGCAGGGGAGCCGTAATCAGCCCTTCTCATCTTTTCTGGCTGTTGGCTGACCTATTGCAGCAGCCAGTACACTCGGCGGGAGATGCATTTAAATACAGTGTTCACACATTAGCCCCAATAATTTTACAAATTGCATAAAGATGGGCACTTCGGCTAAATGCTTACCTTTTTTTTTTTTGTACCCTCACCCCCTGTGCTCATTGCACACCAGTCAGCGGGCAGCATTTCCATGGATCATTGCCTCCTACGTCTGGATGGCACCCAGCCAGCGAGCTGAAAAAGCGCTGTAAAAGTGCACCTAAAAACCTCTACAGCCCTGGAAGTCTGAAATCCTACCTGCAGCTTCACGTTCATTAAAGACTACAGAGTTTGTAGGTAAAATCAGCTACATCCTTCCCATAAAACAAGTGCTCTTTCACAACCCAGGAGAGATCTAACTCCTGAAAAGAAACAATACCTATCCCTTATTCACCAACTACTAACCAACACTGAGCACACTGATCTAATACCAAAGTGGATCCTGCTTTGGCATGCAAGTTGGGCCAGAGAACCTCCTGAGGTCCTTCCTCACCCACACTTGCCAATGACTCTGCACTTACACCTTCGTGCTAGAGCTACAGAGGAACTTCCACTGACACCTTCTTTCATCCCAAAATGGTTGTTGTCTGAAGTGAAATTTTTTGCCAGGAAAATGTGTTTTACTCTAGTTGTTCCATCATTCACAGTCTGTCTGAATGTTTCTCCCCCCGCCCCTCCCCAAAGTCATATTTGAATGCTTTCAAAACAACGTCTTTTAATTTTTTTGCATGATACAGCTATTCTGGTTTTGGTGTGTTTGTCCACTTATACAGACATCAGCACTGAAACACTTCGAAAACGTGTTGATTAAGCTGACTGGGGAAGGGTGGGGATATGTTTTTCTGTTTTGTGACACTTTCAATTATAAACCTTTTACCATGATTTAGGGCAAGTGGGAAATGGGAATTACAAAAGCCATTTGGGAAGGAAAACTAAATTCTTATCCAGTTCCCCCCCACCCCCCACTTTCTTCTCTTTATCCCACTCTAGAGAAAGTGTTTCTGCAGTGGGGGTTTAATCAGCAGTTCAAGGTTAGAGTAGATGCCCTACGTTCACCAAAATACTCTTTCCAATTTAATTGAAGCAGCTGCCAATAAAAAGGCAGATCAGATAGATAGTGACTAAGTAAGTACGCTCAGAGAAAGGACAGAATATATATATAATTAATTATTTTCTGTTCCTGGGTAAAATCCAATGACCTGTTTTATGCAGTCAGTCAAGCAGAGATCAGCATCGCCTTAAACTTTAAAATCAGCTCCTCTATTTAAGTATCAGCAGACTGTTGCCATTTTACTGGTAATGACAGGATCCTGAGGAATCTGAAACACAACTCAAATGGGCTGAGCAAAGACCAGGCTTCTTCCCTGGCTCCTCTAATACCCCCACTTGGCATTTGGGCTCGGGGTCTCGGTCCTCGGCTTGTCTCTCCCTCCCACAGCTAGAAGAGACCTGGTGCAGTGCTTGCCATGCACAGCGATGCACCTCTTGCAGCAGCCGCTCAGATACAGGGCAGAGCAAGTATTTGCCAGGTTGTGGGTTCACCTACCTGAAACCTGGAGGGTGGCTGGGGAACCTTGGGGTGCCAACACCTTCTCCTGATGGGGCTTCATGACATCTCAGAGGTTCAGGGGCATAAAAAGGAGATTAAAGGGCAACAAACAAGCTTTTTCTTATTACCTAATTACCACATTACCTTATTACCAAATTACCTATGTAGGCCTCCATCCACCTTCCTGGTACTGCTCTTCTCCTCCTTGCTTCTGGAGGGCGGAAGTCGATCAACACCTCCGTGGAGGACTCTAGCGTGTCATCCCTTCTGTGAAATTCCACCAGTAGGAGAATGTGCCCCTGTCTTATCCCCTCTTAGCCTGTAAGAGCAGAAACTCGACATGTTTGCATAAGAAATAGGGAGGGATCTGAACACCTCCTATTTCAGCATCAGAGGCAAACATCAGTGAGCCTTGTGTGTCATTCATACAGTGCAGGCTGCAAATAAACTCATTAGGCTGGTGTGGTTTCAGTGGTGACAGTGGCAGAGCAGGGTACAAAGTGTCCTTGGGCATTTTTAAATTCTGTTGAAATTTTCTTATTCATAATGGCTCTTTTCCTAAGTTTCCAGTTGGGCTGGCTCTGGCTGTTATTGTCTGGGTTTTTTTCCAGCAGCATTTTCAGCGTTAGAGACACAAACTCACTAGTGCTCCTAAAAGACAATGGAAGTTTTGGGTTGTTAAAGTCATCAGTCAAAGAAGAATTAATTGCATTAGGGTATTTGCACAAAGGATTGAGCACCTACCGCACAATCCTTCCACAGCACTGCTCTAAGGAGCAGCGTGTCCTGCAGAGCCAAGTGTGATCTCATCAGTCATCAGGGAGACAGAGAGGGAGAAAGCGAATGGAGAGCTTGCCTCCGACACCAACCCAAAGATGCATCTGCATCCCTTCCATGAGAGCTGGCCTCATCAGATGGGCCACAACTCTTATGGATGTGGGAAATGCTTTGCTGTCTTGACCCATGAGAGAGTGACTCCAAGCCAGATTAGAGATACATTACCACATGGGGTCAATGAGCAACAAGGCTTAGCAGGGTGGTACTGGAGAAGCAGCAAGAATTTGCTTTCAGAGTTGGCTTTCTTGCATAGCTCACCAGCATTCCAAAAGTCAGATGGAACAGACCAAGCTTAACCAGGTGTAAAGCTGCTTTGGAGACCTCCAGAGAAACTGCTCTTGCATACCCCCATCTCCCTGTAAGCATGTTTAACCTACCAGCTGCCTTGGCACCCACACTAAAAGGCTCCTGAAAGGGTGTGAAAAAGCAAAGCCCAAACTGGGATGACAGCTGTAAAAGGGGATGAAACGCCCAGGGGACAAGAGGTGGTAAATAACTGCATGGCATTTGGGTAGCTCACACATTTGGCCAGGGCAAAAGCACGTTATTGGTGCCATCCTTACCAGCTCACTTTAGCAGTCTCAGCCCTGATCTTTGAGTCAAACTGCATGCAAACCCCCAACCAAAACCCCATTCACCAAACCAATCGACTCCAAACCCCCTCTGCTCCCAGCACAGCATTTTCCACTCTTGCATGCTCTGCATACAGCACATCCCTCGCCAGGAACAAGCAGAGACAGAGCCAGAATTTACACTCTTCCTCTCTGGGGACAGTAACAATCAAAGCACAGCTCCAAATTTGCATTTTGAAACCGTGACTTTTGCAAAACAGTAAATCTGACCAGCAAACTTGATAAGCCTCCAACTGGTTTCATTGCCTGGAGCTACTCTGCTAGAGTATCTGTCCTGGCAACATCACCATCATCTGCCCTTCACCTCTCCAGTACTTTAGATGCCAAACTTTGCAGGGCCAAAGCTGGGATCATGCAGTGGTGTTACTTGATAGCCCTTCTTCATGATAACTTTAGTTGATGGAACTTTTCATGTTTTCAAAAAGGAGTCACTTTATTTATTTTTGAGAAACTTCTTGTACTTATTGGCTACTATAAATGCTCTTTTCCATCTGACGTTTTGAACTTACCTGCAGGGCTCTCAAAAATCACAAGAAAACAGCACGCAAAATGATCTCAAAGGAACGACAACCTGTTAATTTTGTTAATTTTGTAAATAAAGAGTAACACAATGCACCCAACATGCAAGTGATTGCAGATGGAAACAAGTTACACATCAGTAAGTACTGAATTTCATCTTTCTTCAGTTAATATCGATTCCTGATTTTTGTGGTAGACTGTTGCTCCATCACTGAGCTGTTTGCTTTGGGACATGTGCTTGTTCCATCTGCTTTAGACATCTAAGACGCAGTCCTTGTGGGATTTGGGAGATCCTCCTTGGACACCCTAGATCTAGGCTAGATGTCTCTCTGAAGATAAGGGGTCTGGCTAGACAACTCGAGACATAGCCAGGCGTTCATCATCAGGCTATTTACACCTAAATGGATGACACAGCCAGTGAGGATGAAGCCTGAGCAGCAGGATGGGAGCCAGGACCAGTGCCTGGAGCTGCTATTTTGGGCTGTCCCCAGGGGAGGTGAGCAAGGCAGGAGACCAGCTGAGGTGCTCGGAGCAGCCATCCACAGCCTCTCCACAACCTCGGGGAAGGACTACCTAGCCAGCCAAACACCTTGCTGCTTTCATGCTTTAAAATGCTTGCTCATATAAATTCCAACGATCTTTTCCCCTTACTTTGCTTCAACCTCCCCCGCTATTCTTCCCATTGCCCTGAAAAGCCCCACGCCCATGACACTGTTTTCTATTTATTTGAAGGATGAAGAGTGCATGTCTTTAGCATTGCTAAACCACTACTACTTAGAGTTATTGTGAAGAGATTAAGCACCTTTCTGAAATTTATGATCTAAATCAAATTGTTCCACTGCAACCAAAACCCTCAGGGGACCCAATGCAAAATCCCAGGGAAATCACTTGTGGTCTGTCTTATTATCATTATCAGGATCCTTGTAAGAGGTCCATCATTTCTGAAGCAAATGCTAGCTCCAATTGCACTTCTTGTCACTGTCAGATCTATTCTTTACCTGCTTTGAAATGTATATATATATCACGCAGCATTAGTGATGTTGAACTGGCAAGAGTTACCAACAGACCAACCTCAGAGCCTTGTTCAGTAGCATATCAGGTGCCACCTCATTATTTATAGCTGCCCCGCTCTTTGAGCTTGTTTATTTTCCTTCCCGAAGGTGGTGGCGGCAGGAGGGGAAACTCTGACATTCAGGCCCAGGTGTCTCTGAGCCTGACCTTTCCTTCAAAGAGCAGAAACTGCAGGCACATTTCAAGGAAGAAAGTCATTTGGAAACTTTAGACCCTCGTGTCTACCACCTCACTGGAGGGCCAGTGCGGAGCTGCAAGCAAGGGTTGAGCAGATCTGTTAATTAGCCAGTTCATGTACGTAAGGATGGTCATAAAAATGAACCTATAATTATTTTATATCTGCAAAGAGAACCAGATGAAGTCTAGCCCCCAGTCTTGAGGCAGAACAAGTGCTATATAAAGACACAACATTCAAAACGGACTTCAGTTTTCCATCAGCTAAGTTTACCCCAATTTTAAATAATGCCGGTTTATGGCCTGCAGGATATAGGCATTGCAGTGGTCATGGGCCATGTTTTTCAATCCCATCTTGCATACACTCATGTAGAATCATCTGTTAAAGCTTGTTGGAAAAAAAGCAGCCCTGAAGCCTGCTACGGAAAGACAAGCAGCCCATTTTCAGTATTACTGGAGCCCCCAAAGATTCATTTAAGAGTGGATGCTGTAAAAAAAGGACATTCACCTTCTGCATAATCTAAACATACAAGACAGGGAAAGAAGAAATTGGAGAGAAGCAACACCTTGAGGTGTGCCTCAAGGTCAGAGCACTGAGAGCCCACATGGGGGTTCAGTTCCCTCTCTTTGGTCACCATTAACCTGCTGAGGGGATAGTAATTTGGGATAACATGGCAGCATGGGGAACACAGGCAGCCAAGAAATACAGGGACCAGGAAAGCATTGGTTTTGTCCACCAGTCCGGTAGCAAGACACTCTCAATGCCTCAGTTTGTCCTTGTTACACTTAAGTGCAACAGTCCCAGGAGAAGATAAAGCTAAGGTCTTATAATGAGTCTTAGAGATGCCAATGCTGCAAAAAAATATGGGTTTGATACTGTGAAAAATGAATGTAGGAAAGACAGGGAGCAGTCAACTACTAAGATCAGACCAGTAACTGCTATAGAGAGGCACAGCCTGCTCTCCTTTGCTCAGATGAGCAGGATGAGTCCCCAGGAGCACTCTTCACATCACTAGAAGAGCAGAGGTCCCAGAGACATGCAGAGACGCACAGGAGAGCTGGAAGCAGGCTGGCTTTGCAAGAGTTGCAGCATAACTTCACCACCATGCACAGTGGTTTCTCCACAGCAAATTCACCTGCAGAAGGTTTTCATTTTAGCAGGAGATGAGCAGAAGCACTTCACAGATGCCACATTTTCTTCTGAAGCAAGCAACAAAACCAGCCACAACACCCTGTGCTTGCTGCTGAGGGGACAAATGAGCCTTCATTCCCTCTTGGCATTGCTCAAGATATACACCCAGAGCACCTGGGCTGCAGCATCCCTTTTTTTTTTTGTGTGGGGGGGGTGTCTTTCACCATTCTGGTAACACCACTGCCACTCCCCCCCACCACATGAGCACCATGTTACTTTGGGAGGAGAAACAGCACATTGTAAAGTTAATTTAATTGTGGACAAATTTCCAATGGCAGATATAGGTACCTCATGAAAAGCTACACACATCTGCTCCAAGCCAGGTCTTTCCCTGGTTCCTCACTACCGCTGGAGCGCTCTGGTCCCCCTGGAGAGTTTCCACGTAACCTGCTCACTTCTGTGCTGCAGCCAGAACCTGAATTATGGCAGTTGTTTCTGTCGAAACCACATCTAGGTCCACGTGGGCTTTCAGTGGGGAAAATATGCCCTGCCAAATTAACCCTCCTTAGAGAAGGAACCTCACACAAGCAGCCTTTGGGGCGTTTTCTGCACTCTCCAAGCTGGCAGGGCACAGGAATAGTAACAGGAGAAGTTTCCGGCCATCCTTTCCACCAGCCAGCTGCAGAACAGAGTTGAAACAAATTGGTGCAGCCAGTTTGCATGCATGCAAGGGCACAGTAGCACTGCTTTCACCTCACAGCAGGACATCTCTATATACCCCATTGCTACTGCTCTGGCCTCCCTTGAAAATCCCAGCATGGCTGAGGGGAGGAAGATGGGGCCAGATGGTGTCCATGCACCCCAGTGCTTTCTGAGGAACACAGATTCCTTGAATTCCTACCTCCAGGAGGAGCTGAAGGAGACAGAGAGGACAAGGGTACCAACAAGCAAAAAGATGAGAGCAAGAAGTGATATCTGAAACCTTTCCTGTTCCTAACACTTCAGGAAAACATAGGTAAGGACAGCATAAACTATGTGCTGTCTCTACACCATAGAAGTGTTATTACTTGGAAGATCACCTCCATAAAAAAGTTTTTCATTAGATGGTTCCAGATAGGGTAGTCAGCTCATTAGAGTGCTGGGTTCCTGTACAGACAGCTATATTGACCTCATCTCAGCTCTATGAGCAGGCTATATTTTTTATAGCTGATATCACCAGTGATTTTGGTTGAAGCCTGTGACACTGCTCAGGTCTATTAGTTGGGGAGCTAAGCTCTCTGCTTCTCCTAGCTGATCACTCCCTAGGAATTCTTCTGCATGCTGCTCCATCTCTCACCCAAACACCACTCATTCCCATTTTATTACCCCCAATAGCAATGAAGAATGCAGAAAGATGACAAGGATCTCCTAAATGGGGCAGGCATACAGAAAGCCCCTTTCCTGCATACATCAAGCTCCTTTTCTTCTTGTCACTCAGCCTGATGTTTCTTCTCCTCCACTTTCTGCTCAAGCGGAGAGCTGCAAGGTCTTGGAGAACAGCTTTGCTGCAGGAACTCCTGCGTCAACAAAATCCTCAGAGTTGCCATCGTTACATCATCTTCCTCAAATTTTATTCAATGCTTACAAAAAAAAATCCAGGACACAGTAAATTTAAGCAGAAAGCAAACAGATGCAGGAAGAGACAGAAGCTGCCCTCCCTCCAGGAAAGCAGGAACAAGTTGCAAAATTATACTGACATGGGAATAGGGTGGGAATAAGACTTTAAAGAAGGGAAGGGGGACATGCTAACACCATGAAGTATGAAGATGTGGAAGAGCTCAGAAACAGCCCTGGGAGCTGATTTACAGATCTCAGGTCCAAGGCAAGAGTGCCACTCTTTAGGGGCTCAGTTTTCCCATGTTCACAGCAAGCCCTGGCCTCCCCAGCCAACTTATTAGGATGCCTTTTAACCGAGGCAGCTTCCAGCATAAGAGAAGCAGCCTTTTCCCAGATATCCTGTCCACCTCCAGGAGTGTAGCAGGCAGGTTATCAACACACCCACCACCTCTGACATTCAGAAGTGTTTCAAATCACTGGCGCTGGCTCCCACAGGTTACAGAACAAGCAAATCCCTTTCCCAAAGAAGGGAGATAATGCCAGTGATCAGTACTCCTCAATTGGGAAAGGAGACCTCCAACCCATGTTAGTGAGATGAAGGCAGCAGCTATTTGAAACAAAGCTGCTATTGCCACTGTCAAGACAGAAAAGCGGCAGGAACGTTTTGGCATGGGTACGTAACTGTGATTAAAGGATGATCTGGGAACTAAAGAAAAAAACAGGACTAAGTTGAATGCGATTTGATGTACACAGAGTAGATGGAAGTCCCTCTAAGCAGATGTTGTAGAGGGACAGAGGCTGCGTTGTAAACAGGGGAAGACTTTACCCACAGCTGGCACCCAAGAGGGTGACAAGTGGTCCTTGCAGTCTCCTCACACTCAGGATCTGCCCATTGCCCTCCTTTCAAACACTAATTCTTTCACCAGGTTTCTACTGAGCTCCCTCTCTCCCACCACCCAGCCACCAAGAGCCACAAAAGTAGAAATTCTTCATCATGTAGCAAAAGCCCTGCCAGCTTGGCAGGGCAGCAGATCCCTCTCTTCCAACACTTGAGAATGAAGAGAGGGAGAGAGAGAGCAAAGCCACAGCCTCCCATCTCTGTAGCAGAGCCAGATAAAAAAAATGAAAAAAGAAGCCAAAGAGTCACATAGAAGGTTAAAACAGGGTTGGGTTTTGCCAGCTGATCTAGTTCTTTTCATCCAACTAGAGGCAGCATGGGGTATTGCTCATACCCCGAGAGGAGCCAGGCTGTACCGAAGCAGACTGACATCAGGCAGGAGAAGGGAAACATCCTTCAATTATCTTCTGTGGAGGAGAGGAAATAGTGGCATTGAGGGTTGCATCGAGCCAGGACCAAGCTCAGCTGCAAGACAAGAAAACAACAAGTTTATGCATACCGTTTGGCCTGCCACGAGCTATACCTCATGACTGTACAGGGGCAGCATCTTGTCTAGCAATTATAGGTGGTTTTCTCCCACCCATTTCCACAAAGTCCTACGAATCAGCCCATAAAGCTTCAGTGCTGTGGGACAGCCAACTGTGCTACATGCCCACGGCAGAGCAGATGCCGAGGGCTGCATGCCCAGCAGAGGTCACGACTGCCCAGGCAGCAGGAAAGACATGCTCCTGCCCAGCCATCTCCTCCCAAGGAGGAGATTAGCAGGTTTCCTTCAGGCCCAAGAAAGCCACTAGAGCAGGGAGTGTATTCCTACAGCCCCATCTGCAGCTCTCTGCTTGGGACCATCTGCAGCGGTATCGGGTTCCTGTACCTCATCTTCTCTGCACGCGACAGCTGGTGCAGTCGAGGGACTCCAGCGCGCAAATGACTTTTCCATCGCATGATAAATGACTCCTCCACGCCAACACTCCCCACCATTCCCAGTTTGGGGTTGACTGCAGATGGAGCAGAGTCCAGGAGAACAGTTGGGGTCCAAGAGTGGGTGACCTCCGCTCCACCCCCAGGCACTCAACAGCAGCAGGGAAACTTAACCCTTTGAAAACCTCTTGACTCAGCTTCTAGCTCAACTTCCTTCCAGCTTATCACAAACCCACCCAAGTTTCTCAGGCGCTATTTTCCCTGTTGTCCCTGGGTTTTCAGCTCTGGCCTTTCTGCTGGCAATAAAGCAAGTCTGTCTGTCCCTTTGCTTTTGCTTCATTACGCAGCAAGGGGGAAGACGCTCACAAACCTTGCTTGTTGCAGAATTTCTCCTGAGCACACAAAGCTCTGAAGGAGACTCATCAAACAAAGCCAAGCATGACAGGAAAGGCAAATAAATTAAGAGCTGATTTCCTTTTACTGTCTTTTAGCATCTCTCTGCCTCACTAGTCAAACACACAGACTCTGGCAGTCACATGGCATGGAAGTTACCACCCACAAGGTCTCCAAGACCCACAGCACAGCAGGTTTCAAGTCAGATGGGATGATGAGATAGTAGCAAGAGTGATTTTAAGAGCACAGACTATTGTAAGAGACCACAAATCTTGAGGTTATAGGGCACAAAGCAGCCTCTAACTTTGGGAACAGAGAGAAAGTTTTCCTGGTGCATGCAGATTCTATCTAAACTTCTCACTCCAAGAACCCTCTGCCCTCCTCGGTAGCATCTAGCAGTTTGCAGCGAATCCCAGGCAAGATCCTGACCCGTGTGGGAAGCTGCATTTTTCTGGGGTGCAGCAGTCCATAGGACAAGGAAAACACTCAAAGAGCTGATCAGTAGTTGGGAAGTTCACTGCCCTGCCTCTTTAGTATTCCCAACACAACAAACCTGAAGCAGGTCAGCCTTATAATTCTGGTTTACCAGTGCTGCTAGACCACAGCTCATCTTGTAGTACGGGCTGTCCATGGGACCACATTAAAGAGGAGCAGATTAAATCATTCCACAAACAATCCTAACATCAGGTGCATGTAGTAGCTCACCTTGCAGCAGATAAAAATCACCCAAGCAATTACTAATTCCTACACAAACAGAACCAGAGTAGTGTTGCACAAGAGCAAGTATGCAGCTCTCCAACTGAGGCATTTTGGCTTTCTGACCCAGAAGAATCTAGAATATCCACAGGGCTGGGGAAGAGACCAGGTATATGATGAAGGAATGGGCTCTCAGCCTTTTTTTGGGCCCGTGCAGACTTGTTTTTAAGAGTAGCTCTTGGAATAGAGCAAGTCCTAATCCCAGCCTTGTGCCTAAGGCATGAAGCTGATAAGCCACTGGGAATGCCCAACAGTTGTCACCCCCAGCTGGCACAAATCCCCTCCGAGCCCCTCACAAAAACAGTGGGAGGTTTCTCATGCCTGCAGCCGAAAAAAAATGCATCAGTTGGTAGCAGTGTACCACTTGCTAGATACTGCCCACCACAGCCTCTGCTCTGGAGGACAGCTTGTCCACTGCATTGAGGGCTGGACCTTGAAGGCTTTGTGCCCCACATGCCACCTCTTCAGTGCTTTCATTTGCTGCCCTTTTTTTTTTGTTGGGTTTGGGCTTTGTTGGCTTTTTTTTTTGTTGGGTTTGGGCTTTGTTGGCTTTTTTTTTTGTTGGGTTTGGGCTTTGTTGGCTTTTTTTTT